>LOJH01055887.1:0-11795 GCA_001685095.1 Ellobius talpinus | reverse complement strand
GCTTAAATGAATACAATTTGTGTGTTGTTATTTTGGGGTATAAACTAGCTGTGCAGGAGCCAGGTGGGATGAAAAGCAGGCCTGCTTGCCTCATCACTATAGAATGGATTTCTAGAACCATAGAAAAAGAAAATATTATTGTGGTTTGCTGAGGAACAACCCTTTTGTATACTGTGAATATGTATTACTCTCACTGTTTAGTAAAGAGGTTAGTGGTCAATAGCTTGACAGGTAGAAGTTAGGCAGAACTTGTGGACAAAACATGAGTGTGGGGATGAAGGGTAGAGTCTCTATGAGATGCAGATTGAAGCACAGTGCACATACTGTGAAGAAAAAAGGTAACACCAATGGGCAGGGCATAGATTAGAAAGAAAGATGGCTTGTTTAAGTTATAGAGCTAGTTAATAACAAGTCTAAGCTATTGACTGAGGATTTATAATTAATGATTCTCTACATGATTATCTGAACTGGCCAGCAATTCCACACACCCCTCCCCTCCAGCCAAAAAAAAAACTACAATAGTTTTGGGGAATTTTTCGCAATTTTTAACATGTCTTCTAATTAAACTGCTAGGATTCAAAAATCCTATAAAATTATGAACATTGTATCCTTTTCAGTACATCTTATTAATTCTTAGAGTAAATTTTAATTTATTTCTAAAAGGAAAATTTAGCAATTGAGAGTGTCTTTGTGAATTATTTTCCAGCCTGGACAGCCTTTTTCACCTAAGGTGCTTGTGCATTTGTGGCTGAATGCCATCTGAAGTGACAATCAATGATGAACACAGCTTAAAACTCTAGTGGAAGGACTTCCCATGTCATGGGACCGATAAAGAAATTTAATATAAGTAAATATAAGAATAAAGAGACTTCAAATTTTAAGCCTTCTTAAATTAACGTTTGGGTTTAAAATTAAAACCAGAAAGAAGAAACATTTTATATTATATTATAGCATTTTTTCAGAAATTATCTGAGTTAGCAAATTACAAATGTAATTAAAATTTTAATATTAAAGGAATTCACTGTTAATAACACCGCAAATCAGAAGACCATTTAGTGGTAGAAAATAAAAAAATACATAAATCTTAAAACATGCCCTCATTCTTGTGATTAAAGGAAAAAAATCTCAATTTTGGAAGCTGAAAGTTATATTGCAAAGATAATCATGCATTTACATATTTGCTAATGTGCAGAAAAGCTAATTCAAACAATGCTAAAGAAAATAGCATAAGGAATACCCTTCCACAGGGAAAAACATGCTTACCATGTTTATTGTTTGTTTGATTCTTTTAAACACTTCAGTGTACTATATATATAGTATGTGATGATATATATATATATATATATCATCACAGTAAATTATGATAATGTTCTTAAGAGGAAAAATCTATATAAAACATGAAAAATTTAAAGACATTATTTCTTAAGTTATATAAAATAAAACATTTTCACAATTGTTTATCACATTCATTTTATAACTCCATCATGGTAAACAATATTGAAAAATAAAGAACTTAAGGCTAAAACAAAAACAGGGATGTTTGCCCCATTTGTTATTTGATTATTCATTAACTATATAATCACACTTAATCGCAGATGCCAAGTATTGAGAACCTACTTGTGACAAATGCAATGTCAGCCTAAAATTAACCAATAGAGTAACTATTAGGAGTCACCATTTAATAATATGTCTTTCAATTTGTAAAATGATCAAAGTTAAACTTGAAACAATGATGTTAGGCATTAGGGTTGACACATGATAGAACCAGGATTAACATAGTTTTTAATGGTTTCAATTATAATAAACATTATTTTCTACCACTAAATTTTTATCATAATTCCAATATAAAGAAAGACAAAAACTACTTTTTAAAAAGAAAAGTTTATAGGTATAGGGCATAGTAAAGAATTATGAACCATGACATATAACAACTCTATTTCAAATATACATATGCAAGTATTAAAACATGATTATGATTAAAGGATTTATTATATACATAAGCTGGTTTCTAAATAAATCAGAAATAGGAGTCAACTGCAATCACCATTCCTATACATTTTTTGCAGGTTTGATTGTTTGTTTTACCATTGTTGAAGCATCTCAAATATTAAAAGGAATAAGAGTTTAGAATTCCGCAATCCTAGTCATTGACCCCAGAGATAACACAGCCCTTCACTTATTTTTTTTTTCATTCTAATAAAAGTAACAGTGCTAAATGTGTATGAGAATAAATTTTATTTCTGAGCAGTTATCTTTTAACTGCAATAACTTCAAGAATCACAAGGAAAGTGTTATGAAGTGTATATAGTAGCTAACACTGAAACTCATTCTTATCTTGGTATTTGAATAGTGAAGGCACAGAGAAAAGGTTGAAAGAGTGCCTAACATCATATAACTTTTACATGTCTAATGCCAGTCATCTTCGACTACCTATACAAGAAGATGGAACTGGTTTTGCTATTCTCTCTCAAAGAAAACTTATTGTCAGTTACTGTGGGATAATACTTTTGGACACCATAAAGATTTGTCACTAACATTTTGGTTTAATAAAATGCTAATTGGCCAGTAGCCAGGCAGGAAGTATAGGAGGGACAACCAGAATAAGAGAATTCTGGTAAGAGGAAAGGCAGAGGCACAGTCACAATCTAGACACAGAGAAACAAGATGAGAATGCCTTCCTGAGAAAAGGTACCAAGTCACATGGCTAAACATAGATTAGTTGTAAAAGCTAATTAATAATAAGCCTGAGCTAATAGACCAAACAATTTATAACTAATATAAGCCTCTGTGTGTTTCTTTGGAATTGAATGGTTGTGGGACCAGGTGGGACAGAAACTTTTGTCAACAATCAACCTTTCCAATACCATCAATTAAGTAAGAAAACAAAAATCTGATGAAGACATAGAGGTCAACCCTGACCTGCTGTATGTGTAGATCTCTGTTGGAATTATGTGATGTTCAACTTCATGACTCCATGACAATACACCCAAAATACAGTTTAGACATTAATAGCTGAAGTTAGCATAAAAGAAAATGTTACACAAATGTTTCTTCATAATTTTGACTGTCATATAAGTTCCTTGCTAGCAAAGCACAAAGTAGAAAGTATACTTTCCTAAGTATTTGAATAACCATGTGTTATAACTGCAATAAGATGTTCACAGAAACTTCATTTTTCTCTTGAAATCACTTTGTATAAATATGGCATTATATATTATTTTATTGAAAATATGATCTAAAATAAATACATTTTATGTCTTCAGATTGCATCTTTGTCTAGATGACAAGAAATATACTTTTTATTTTATTCTAATTTGTCAGGAAACTTTGAACAGATGTTGAGGTTTTATCTTTTTTTCCTTTGTGTATGTCTGTTCTAGTATGGTTATCTTGATACTGGAGTGGAGGTAAAATAACAAATGGAATTTAGTTCTCTTCTCCATCTGAGGAGGAAACTGATGTCCTCAGATTGGATAACAAGTGCCTTTACCCACTGATCATCTTATTGGCCGTAGCTGCAGAGGTAGTTTTATTCTATTGCCCGTGAGTTAAATTTTATTTATATTTACTTAACATTATCTACTCATAATATACAAAAATTATATTTATTAAAAATCATCCTAGAGATGTTATGTTGGAGGCTATTTGATCACACTGTGAACCAGAATTTGCAACTGGATTAATTAAACAAAATTAACCTGGAGTCTGGAGGCTGAGTTAGTAATTAGTTGACAGAAAGTAATCACAGAACATGAAAGGGCATGTGGAAGCTATAGAGACACACCAAAAGTAGTAGAGAGAGATTTGAAGTGGTGCACCCGTTTTGTTTGATGGAGCAGAAGGATGCTCTCTTTCAGAGACACCAGCAAGGAAAGTAGGTTATCTAGTTGCTGCTCAGCCTCTCTAAACTAGGAGGCTTTCACTCCATCCTTTGACTCTTGAGTTTTAATTTATAAATAGAATGATAGAGATTTAATTGAAGCTACCTTTAGAGTCTGTGCCTTCAGAGAAATGAGTTACTGCCAGACTAGAATCTGAGTAACCAGGCCACTGCCAGAGAAGCAGACCAGTAACTTCAGAGTCTTAATTACTGTGTGAAATGGCAGTAGATTAAGACACAGCCACTATTCAGAAGATAAAAAAAAAGTTATAACTTTTTTTCTCAGATGTTTATATCACTGTATAATTGTCTGAAAACCAAGGAAGCTTACATGCCTTGCTGAGATGACTTGGCTGCAATTAATCTTTAATGGAAAATACATGATAATTTCAGAAAAATTGTTATTATATTATACTGTATATTATAAAGTTATCACAAAAAATCATTAGAATCATATAATCAGCAGAGGATAGACTGATTTTAAAGATTCCAGTTTAATATACAAAAGGTATGATTATTTTTGAGAAAATGTATAAATCAGGAAAAATAGAATGTAGTATATGTACATATAAACTAATCACTGTAAATAAAGGGGCGGTATTAATATTTGAAATAGTTACAAATAATGGTGTTTAAGGTCAGGGAAAAATCTAACACCCAGTCACAACTCTTAGCTCTTTTATCATACGCTTCCTAGGTTGCCTAGAAAGCAGAACACAGAGCAAAAAGAACTTGGCATACTACTTATCAAAACAGGACTAACAAGGAGGGGAAATGAAAACTGAGGAAGAGGAAATAATTAAAGAACTGCACTCTCTTGGCCATTAATTAATACCCAACATGATTTACATGTCCGAGATTACTTTCAAAAAAATGTTAAAGTAACAAAATCATGATGATGATCTTTTTTTCTGGGAAGGAAAATAGAATTTAATGCTTTAGATTTTATATTTCATCCATCAAAGTTCACCTCTGAGGTTGGAATTAAATTTGCACTTTTGATGCATTTCACATCTCTTTTGTCACATGACGGTTAGGGCCCTCTGGGGATCACGACATCTATTATGGGAGGCACTTATCTTTGTCACACACATCTTTTCATAGCTCATTCCAACACAATGTCTGACCTTATAGGAAGAGACCAACGAACAGAGGTGGTGATATAGGAGTCTGGGCCACCAGTTCATGAAATTTCCTTAGGCCTTCACCATCTGATCTGTTCAGTCTACATCTGCCAATTTTTTTAGGACAGTGGATTGTAATTTCTTACTCCAAAATTTATGATTCATCAGTTCATTTAATGCTGTTATTATATGAAAAATGTGGCTCTTCAGTCATTTTGAGCCTGATGAATAGAACCATGTACCTACCAAGAACTAGAAAAAGATTAGAAGTTAACAAGCTTGATCTCAATACATAGCACAGGACTCTACATGACATTTATTTCAAAGCTAGAGCTTTTCAGAGGTTCATTTCCTTCTCCTAAGTTCCCACATCCATGCAGCATTGTTAGATTAATGACACACACTCTGAGTAACAGGAAAGCTTGCATCTGGGACCTGATCTGATGCAGGCTGCATTATGTCTCCTAGTGACACTGAACTCTGGCATTCTTTGGATCATACAGAAAGCACATCTTAAGCATAGTCTAATTCCTCTGTGAGTCGACGCCAGCCTGGTCTACAAGAGCTAGTTCCCGGACAGGCTTCAAAGCTACAGAGAAACCCTGTCTCAAAAATAAAAAAAAAATAAAAAAGAGTAGTCTAATACTGTTATATCAAAAGATTTCTGCCTGCATTCTAAATATCATTTTAACAGATAAATGCAGTTTTAGTCCTCCATCATATGTAGCAGAAATTCTAATAGGTATTAAAAAAGAAAACACAGAGTCAGATATAGGGGTTAATCAAGAGGATCAAAGAAGCAGAGCACAAGCCACTAGAGAATCCTTTTGCCTCTACCAATACACACACCGTAAGGAACGATCCTGTCTGCAACTCTCTCCACCAAACCTCGAACTGCACTCAGCTCCTATATCCTTCCACCTTATATTCCTTTCTCCACACAGCCATACCACTCCTGTCTCCATCTCCCTAGAGCTGGGATTAAAGACGTGAGATACCAAGTGTTGGGATCACCTTTGTATGAGCTTTGTTTCTCTTATAGACAGACTCACTCTTGTGTAGCACAGGATGGCCTTGAACTAACAGAAATCCCTCTGCCTCTGTCTCGCTGTCTCCTGAGTCCTGGAATCCTGGTATTAAAGCTATGTGCCACCACTTCCTTGTCTCTAGTGGTTTAGTTTTCCACTCTGGGCTTCAGACAAGCTTTATTTGTTAAAACATAAAATATCACTACAATCAGAGAAGTGTTGTGTCTTCATAGACAAAGATCATTATAGAAGACACAATTGACCCCAATTAATACTTTTATACCAAAACCTTGGAACTTAGGCTTATAAAGCAATGGCAGAGGGAGTGGAAAGATTGAAAAACAGTCAGCAGGCCAGGATATCATTGTCTAGGAGATAGTCTGTTCTTAAAACAAAAACTTTAGATATTAGATGAAAACCAAATACCAACAGTGAAGCATACCAACATAATTCTTAACTGAGTACTAAATACTTACCATTATACTCACAGATAGGTGTAGCTCTCACCCTGTATCAAAGATCTGCTCTTCTCAGAAGATGGAGACCATTTCAACAAAGTACAACAAGTTAAAAGGCAGAGAATAAGAGACTGTGGGGTACTCAGAATCCAAAGGATAAATCAACAGTACAGCTACGGCACCAAACCTCAGGAAGCCTTGTAAAAGAGAGACTGGAAAAAATTTAAGAGCCAGAGGGCCTGTCTGAGTGATGTTAATAACGACTATGAAGAGTCAAATAATGGCAAAGAAAAACAGGGACTTTTTGATTGCCACTCATGCCTTTCATTATTATTCTCTTAAGCTATGGTATCTATTAGTACTGCAGTCTCTGCCACTACTCATTCATTGATTTAATTTAAGATATTTAAAATTAAATGTTAATTGTTTCACTCCATGTATTCTTTGGATTATTATTAATAACACATATATTATTAAAGCATCATCAATTTGAAAAAACAGGAATAAGATATGTATAAACTCATTATTCACTATACCATACAATGTGAACCTGCTAAATGATGGTACATTTTCCAAGGCTAAGCGACCTCATTTTAATAAATATGATCCTTAATCCAAGAAGGTTAAAGATATACATACTCATTTTTGAGAAATCTGTTCCCTAAGCAAAATAAAAAGTTCAGAAGAAGTTAAAATATAGCCATACATTGGCGACCAGAACTTTAAGAGGGATGTTGAAAAGTTTCAAAAGACAGTAGCACAATTTATCAGGGAAGCAACACACTCTATACTTGGCTTACTAATAACTCTGATGATTATGTTGTTTATACTATGAAAATGCTATAATCTGAAGATGGCTTATTATTTTTATTTTCACCCATTTTATTATATTTTAATTTATACAATTTTTCTTAAGTAATTTTCAGAATGTCTTAACTAACAAAGCACAAAGCCCTCTCAACACTGAATTTTGATTCTGTGAAGGCTGTTTATTAAGAGACTCACTTTCCAGTTCTTGCTCTGGATAAATCATCCATTAGTGTATAGCCTGAAGGCTTTCAATAACTTCAACCCTAAAAGAAAGACAGGGGTGTAACTAACGTGAAACACTCAAACATCTGGCCTCTAGCCATGTACTTCGTGTAACATGAGTCTGATTCAGCTTACTTTTATCTCTTATCTTAGAATTTTTAAAAAGACATTCTGGTTGATTTCATATAACAGTAGGAAGTATGTATCAAAATTTCTAGAAGTACTTCTAAACTCCAAGACATATAAGTTAATATAAAGAAAAATAGTATTTAGAAGTTCATGTTCAAAATAAAATGCTGAAAGTTATAGTCTTAAGAAACAGGCCCTGATAGGAAATTTTCTTTGATTTGTTTTGTTACATGTCATTGTCAGGACCTAGAATGTGTATTATGGGCTTGATGTATTAAAATTCCAGTAATATAAGTGGGAGAAATGAATGAAAACACTTCTGATTGCTGATTCCACATTCCTTAGGCATTTAGAACCAGTGGGAAGAGGCAGAATGTTTGAAGAAGTCTAGGGCAGGGCACTGCTTGCTCTGCCTTTACAGTCTTAGAAGTCAAACATTTCTGTGGTTGGACAAACATAATTCTGCTTGAGTGTGAGGTCAAATGAGTATGAGATTTTTCTTAGCCAACCCTTGGGCATAGAGACCAGAACATTTGCCCAATTCTCTTGTGCTGATACTAGAGCTTTGGACATTATTGGAAATTAGAAGAGCAGTGCCTGAGAAGACACTCTTCTACGGTTTCAAGGCCTCTTTGTCCCTGTTCATCCTCACCATAGGGATGGTTTGAGAAAGGTGTCCACCGATGGAAATCAGGAAAAGAGTCCTAGTAGATGGCACTTTTTGAGGCCGGAGTTACAGGTAGAAGCAATGGGTATTAAAATATCAATAAATGAGTGGGTTTGTGGAAGAGACAGTTGTGTAATATAAAAAATAATAATATGACACAGAAAGAAAAGGGACTGAACAAAAAACAGTTTATGTAAGCACAGGGCACCAAACATGCTAGGATACATTGTAAATTAGTTGGAGAGGCTCCTCCCGCAGAATCAGAACATCATGTTCTAAACTGTTCCTCTATGTGTGAATACCCAAAAGAATCTTAGAACACGAGAAAAGATTGATGCATCAATGTATGTATTCAAATAGTTCAAGGAGAATTATTTTTCAAAGTTAAAAAATTAACAAAAGAAGTGGCTGCACTATACTGAAATTAGCAAGGCAGAGGGCAGCTTGTAATTTCTTTTTCTAGAAGCTAATCATTGAGTAGAGTGGAAAAGTAGAAGCATTAGAGTGGGCACCTGTCTGCTCTTCACACAGTAGAATAAAAGGTATCATTCTGCAACCTTGAAAACTCTTTTTGCCTTGTCAATTCCAGACTGCTTTTTATTTGCTAATATTAACTAATCTTAACTAAGCTTACTAGTCTTAACCATTTTCCCAAGAAATTCTAGATCTGGTGTTTAAGTTAATGTTGAAATTTCATACCAAATAGACACTTTCTTTCTGTCATTTGCTCTGGAGGTCTGTAGAAACATTGAATAGTCACTGTGCTGATCCTGCCACCTCCACTCCCTTATCAGAATGGCTCTGTTATGACTGAATTAAATCTGATTTGTAAGATTTTCTTCCAGTCTGCTTCAAAACCATTCTTGCCACCTTGATTGATTCTCTGTTATTCCCAGCCATGTTGCTTATCACTGGAGTCAAAGACACATTTAATACTAAGTTGTTACATCGTTCAGATAACTTACCCTCATTATGAAACTGGTGCCCCTGAGTCTTGTGTTTATACAAACTTCTCAAAATACCTTTTTTATTCAAAATGTCACAGGTGAAAGACATATCTAGCTGATGGAGCAATTGGGTAATTTCAATGAAGCATAGTGATGTATCTATATAGATTCAGAGAGCCATTGAAGAGACATGTAAGTGTACCTGAAGGAGAAAGCATGAAAAAAATCCGCTTATAAAGAATAAGCAAGAGTCTCTTACTAGAAACGTAATCGATGTTCCCCAAAGTCATAAGGCTACAGATTGAAACATCCAGAGTCTGTAGTCAGCTACATGCCTATGGCTTGTTGGTCAGAGAGGGTCTAGAGGATCCCAAAGGCAAAGGCTATTCTATTCTATTTGGTTGTATTAAAGAGTTGGTGGATAAGATCCTACTGCTGAACATGTTTTACAGGTTGGTGGCAAGACATGGGAAAATAAGGCTAGGCCGGGCGTGAATGGCCTCTTCCCTGTGAACTAGTCCCTATAGTAGCAGAAGTTGTCACTAAGGATGCTGGAGAAGATTAAGCTCAAAAGTCCAACTCAGCTGTGGATCATGAATGTTTCCTGGTGAAAGTTCCAGGGAAGATGTGCAAGACAACTATCTGATTGGACATAAATCCCCCTTTGTAGGGGAAATTTAGTCCTGGTGCTAGGAATTTAGACAAAAATGCATGTCTGGGAAGATCACAGGCTCCAGTGGGAAAGTCAACTCTGTTTATTCAATGGCTATGTTACGCCTGTCAGACTGCATTTCTAAAATTGATTGTACCTGGAAGTCACTGTTGTCATTCTCACCTTGTAATCACTGCAAAAACTCTTTAGAGCTAGTGAATGTGAATCCTTAGCCCAAGAAGGACATCTGTATTCACTCCTTCCAAACACAGGGTCTTCTGTGGAAGTGGGGGTCAGAAAGGAAAGAATATAAGAACCAGAACTGGGGGTGGAATGTTGTATGGCTTTTTTTCCTCTAAATTGAAACATGCTCTTGGAATTGGAATATTTCTCTAACGAATGAACATGAGTCTCACTAGCTATTGCTAGATGATAAGCAGGAGATAAACAAAATGCCAGGAACTTAGGAAAAATAATAACTTAGATGATTCTTGAAAGACCCCCACCAACATTACAAAAAAAGGAAACTTGTTGAGCCATCAAGTGCTAAGAGGAAAAAATATTTTAACAGTGGAACTACCTGTAATCTGTATAAAGAGATGGTTGAAGGTTTTTGAAAGTCCTACCCCTTGTTAGTGTGGACTTTCTTGTAATGCATCAGCTTTTCAATTATCCCTATTCATTGTAAATTGCCCCTCACCCATACTCTTGTTACTAACCCACTTCTCTAAAAACTCATTGACTTGCCAAATTGAACATTGGTACAATTGTCACTTTAGTCTGTTGTAGGCTCAGTCTCTGCATTGAGTAGAAATGTTGGAGTTTCGTTCCCAGCCGCCAGGCTAACTTAGACCCAAAATAATCACATAGAAACTGTATTAATTAAATCACTATTTGGCCCATTAGCTCTAGCTTCTTATTGGCTAACTCTTACATATTAATTTAACCTATCTCCATTAATCTGTGTATCACCACGTGGCTGTGGCTTACCAGCAAGATCCCAACTGGTGTCTGTCTCTGGGGCTCCATGGCTTCTCTCTGACTCTGCCCTTCTTTCTCCCAGCATTCAGCCTAGNGCTAACTCTTACATATTAATTTAACCTATCTCCATTAATCTGTGTATCACCACGTGGCTGTGGCTTACCAGCAAGATCCCAACTGGTGTCTGTCTCTGGGGCTCCATGGCTTCTCTCTGACTCTGCCCTTCTTTCTCCCAGCATTCAGCCTAGCTTTCCCTGCCTATCTAAGTTCTGCCTCGCTATAGGTCTAAGGCAGTTTCTTTATTAATCAATGGTACAGACAGAAATCCCATATCATAGAACTGTGTGATGGATATTATGGAGAAAGTCTGTCTAACCAAGGACAGAGAAGGCAACATAAGTTTACATGCAGGAGTGTATTAAGTAATGATCAATGACATTCAAAATGTCAGAAAAGCAATACATCTGCTATTCCTCTGGTCAGAAACAAATACATAATATTAATATTATATATACATAAAATATGGATATAATACTTTTTAAATATTATATATAACAAATATATGTGTAAGATATGATTATCATATCATATATGCATTGTAATATAATTACTTTTGACCAGAGGATGCAGTGTCTTTACATATAATACAGAGAGAGAGAGAGAGAGAGAGAGAGAGAGAGAGAGAGAGCACTCCAAACTGAAACATTTGCCTCAGGAAAAGATTCACTGGTCCCAGCCTCAGATGGTACATGTTATGGTTTTTGACTCTTAAGAGGCAAGCCACGCCCACTCCCAGTGATTTCCCCCGCCTCCCACGCCATCTTGGCCCCCGGTCTATCTACTCTCTGCCTGTTCGGTAGGCACGCGTGCCCCTCTCCTCTCCCCTTTCTCTTCCCT
>LOJH01055886.1:0-11796 GCA_001685095.1 Ellobius talpinus | reverse complement strand
CCCTCCCTCCCTCCACTTATTTATTTGTGTGCGTGGGAATGCGGGCACGATCATATATTCCACAGAGGACAACTTACAGAAGGTTCTCTTCTTCCGCTGTGCTCTATGTGGGTCCCTGGGATCAAACTCAACTTATCAGTCTTGGCGGCAAGCATCTTTACCTCCTGAGCTACCTTGCCAGACCCAGCTTGTCATCTTGCGTTAATATGTTCCTACCCCTAATTCTCTTAAACAAATATGTTTGTCCTACTGGGGTAAAAAGGATGAGGTCCAGCTTAGCCTTGTAATGATTAAAAACAGAAAGGCAAAGTGGGTACCTTTTGGGCCCTGCCAAGGTATGCCACTAGCAAACATCACACGCACAGAGTTAGTGCGAGAGGTTTATTGGGGGAGGAGAGAGGGGAGAGCGAAAGGCCAAAGGCGGTGTTGGGGTGGGGATATGAGAGAGGCAGACAGACAGACAGAGTAGGGAAGAGAGGTAAGCAGGCGAGCTGTGCCTGGAGAACACTTTTAAGGGGCACACATGTCGCATAGCTATCGGAGGAAATGCACCTGCCAGATGATGACGGTGAAACTTCCTTAGCGGCAGAGGCGGCTGCTTCGGGCAGGTGGGGGGGACGGGACTAACAGGCCTTAGAGTCAAGATCTTCCTGCCTTGCACCCCCAAGTACCAAGAACGAGATGTGAGCCACTTTACCTGGGAATTCCTTTTATATGTTTATTTTGAATCAAAGTTTCACTAAGTAGCCTCGGCTCACCTGGAACTCACTGTGTAGACCAGGCTGTCCTCTAGCTCACAGGGATCTGTCTGCCTCTGTCTCCAGCACAGGGATTAAATGTCCAGCACCACATCTGGCTCCAGTTCTGTTTGTGTTTTTAATGAACATGTGGAGTTGGGAGTACAGTTAGGTAGTAGTGTCTGCCTAACACGTCCTTTGTTCTGGGTCCCCAGCACTTCAGAAAACAAAGTAATATTATGTTTATCAATAGTTTAACCTCTGAGGAGGACCAAGAGCAACCCCAAAGGGCCCCCCAGGCTTCTCCTCCCTCCCACCCCAAGCAGAAGACGTAACTGCTGTAGCGATCAGTGTACAGTTAAGAACACGGTTAAATCGTTGCACCCATTTTTTTCTGACGGCTATAACAAACGACCACAAACTTACTGGCTTAACACAGAACACCTTCGTCATTCTCTGGGCACGTCAGCAGACTGAGAGTGTGGAGTTGTCAGGCTCTCCTGAGGAAAGGTCCAGAAGGACCTATTTCCCAGTCTTTTCCATCTCTCGGGCCCATCCTCTGTCCATTTTCAAGGCCAGTAACAGCCTCTCAACCATCTGCTTCTACTGAAGCATCTCCGACCCACCCTGGCTCTCCTGCTTCCTTCTGAGATTCTTGTAAATACCCAGAATCATCTCTAGCCCCAGAGTTTAGTGCCATCTGCAGAGCTTCTTTGCCATGATAAGCATCTGGGGATTAAGAGCAGGGCATCAAGGCCCTTATTCAGGCATCTCTCCCAAATAAACAGGAAACACCAGCTCAGTTGGAGAAGGAAATCGCTGCTGCTCCTTCCCCTGAAAAACATGATGAGAGGGTGACAGAGGAAAATCAGGGGACCGTGTGCATATATAGAGGTGGGGATAAATGTGCATTCAAACGTAGAACTCAGATAAAGTAGCAGTGTAAGTGAGGAGCTCCCAAGGAGAAGACAGAGCCCAGAAATCGACTTCTCCAGCATGGAACCAGAAAATGATGTCAAGGAAAACAAGATGTGGAAGATGGACACGTAGGTCCTTCTATCCATGTGCCAGGAGCTGGAGGCACCAGGCACAGACAGACAGTCATACATAGCACACAGTGACACAGGGCAATATATACCACATAGCGTACATAGACACATATGCTACATACAAACAACAATATGTATAGCAAACATACACAAACACATAGCAATACACTCATACTACATACAAATCACAGACATGCATACAAAATATAGAAACATACATATACCCACAAAGACCCATCCACCACAATACACCGCACATGTACTCACTATACATAAACTACAGACACCACATTGACATCACATGAACTAGATACACAAAAATGTAGACACACAAAATACAAATACATGCCATACATACACATGCACACATACATGAAGATAAAAATATCACAAAAATTGATAAGAAAATTGTCATATTAAAAAGGAGAAATGGGACCACAGAGATGACTCAGTGATAACGGCACTTGCTGCCAAGCCTGAAGAACTGAATTCAATCCCCAGGAGCCACATGATAGGAGAGAATCAATTCAATTAGCTTCTGACTTCCTTCCACAGGCATGGCATGGTACACAAGAGCCCCGACCCACCCACATATAAATAAACAAGATGTAAAATAAAACAGGAAAGAAATATACACACACTAGTTTTGCTTTGGGGTTTGTTTGTTTGTTTGCTTTGCTTTGCTTTGCTTTGTTTTGTGTTTGTTTTGCGAACAGGGTCTCTGGCTCAGCTGATGATAGCTTTGAATTCTTGATCCTCCTGCCTCTACTCTCCCTCTTAAAGGCTGGAATTACTCTGGGATAAAGAAAAATATGAAAACGTGAAAGGGTGGAGGGGGATGAATTGTATCCCCCAAAGGGTAAGGCTCAAACACCAACCACCAGCACCTGGGATTGTGGCCTTATTTGGAAGCAGCCTTTGCAGCTATGATCAAGCTACGATATGGTGGCACCAAGTTAGGGTGGGTCCTCAGACCAGCAATTAGTGTCCTTATAAGGAGAGGGAGATTGGGACACAGAGGCTCAGGAACACAGAGAGAATGCCTTGTGATCAGAGAGGCAGAGCGAAGGGACACAGATTCTACACTAAGGAATGCTAAGGCTGTGGGAAGCTCCAGGATTAGGTGGGCTGGAGTGAGCCCTCATCCTTCCACACCCGGGCTCGGACTTCTGATCTCTGGAATTTATTAGAGGGATAAGTGATGGTGGCTATATAGTGCCAGGTTTGTGGTCATTGCTAGGAAACTAATCTAAGAGAGAGGAAGAGAAGAAAGTTTGATGGGGCGAGCAAATTTGGACTGATGAGTGAGACTGGAGTGTAAAGGGTGGGGTGAAGCTTCAGGTCTGTCCTAAGCCATGATCTTTCGAGCCTGAGAGTGGAATTAAGGGTACTCACAATCCCACAGGGCACCAGGGAGTTATGCCCTCACAAACTTGTCCTGAGAATGAAAGGAAAACATCAGGCAGTGGTGCACACCTTTAATCCCAGGACTTGGGAGGCAGAGGCAGGTGGTCTCTGTGAATTCAAGGCCAGCATAGTCTACAGAGCGAGTTACAGGACAGCCAAAGCTATACAGAGAAACCCTCTCTCAGAAAAAAAATAGAAAGAAAGGAAAAAAAAACCCAGAGGATTTAATGCCAGTACAACAGGCTAGAGAAGCCAGTGAAGCATGCTCAGAGTCCATGCCTGTTGTTGAATACTATTTTAACTAGGCAAAGAGGATATGTGTTTAATTATGTAAAGATGTGTTGCATTTGTTTCACCGTGCCTGCCTAAGGCACCTGATTGGTCTAATAAAAAGATAAACAGACAATAGCTAATCAGGAAAAGGATAAGTGGGACTGCCAGGCAGGGAGAGAGAGTAAGCAGGAGGAGAAATCGAGGCCTAAGGGGAACAAGATGGAGAAGAGAGGAGAGAACAGGAAGATGCCTGGGGTCAGCCAAGCAGCCACCAGCCAGCAGGAGAGAAGCAGTGAAAGTAAAATATGCAGAAAGGAGGCAAAAAGCCTTGAGGCAAAAGGTAGCAAAAGAGAAACTGGTTAATTTAAATTAAAAGAGCGAGTCGGAAATGTGCCTAAGCTAGGCAACATATTCATAACTAATAGTAAGTTTCCGTGTCCAGATTTGGGAGCTGGTGGGTGGCCCAAAAGAGAAAGGCTGGTACACAGCCACAGGTGCTGATGAGAAAGGACAAGAACATTCAGTGGGGACTCCAATTCCTGCTGGAAGTAGTTCACTGACCTGAAATGACAGTGAAGATAGACAGACGATATAGATCTAGCTAGATATAGATATTTTTACCGGAGACAGGACCTGGCTATTGTAGTACAGGCTGCCTTTGAACTTAAGAGCCTTCTGCCTCAGCCTCCTGAGGCCTGGGAGCATAGGTGTTCACCACCAGACCCAGTAAGGTATTTTTAGGCTGGGGGGAAGGCCGTGGACAAACAAAACTGGGGAGAGACAGGAGTGAATAAAGAAATACAATTTTTACAAATTATCATTGCTGTTTTATTATTATTATTAATGTGTGTGTGATATGTGTATGGCTGTTCATGCCATGTTACTGGTCAGGGGACAACTTTGTAGAGTGTGCTCTCTTCTCCCACCTTGGTGTGTGTTCTGGGAATCAAACTGAAGTCACCAGGCTGTGCAGAGACCTCTCTTCCCACTGAGCTGTCTCCTCATGCCAAACAAGAGATTTTAATATTCTTTACTATTCACTGGAGGCCAGAAATTGGAACTGGGTCCATAGATATAGCTGTAGGCAGCAGCACATTTTGGGTTGTAGCAAATAGCCCAGAGTCACAGTAGATACACAGCCAAGACATCTCTGCTTCTCCTTGCACATACTGAGTTTTCTGCAGCTCTGCTCACATCCTGTAGCAAGGTGGAGGGAGCAGCCCTCTCTGACAGTGAATCAACGGGGTGACCAGATGGTTTCTGCTCCCTGGTGGCCCTCATCACTCTGTATGTATGACATTGACTGAGATACGTCATGTGGTTTATCTCAATCCATGTCAGGTGAGTGTACCTCTCACCGGTGGGAAGGGAGGGTACTGCAACAGTGACTCACCTGGGTAACTCTGAAGACACTGCACTTGAAGCCTCAGCCATGGGGTGAACAGTCACACCACTGGCTGTCCTAAGGCAGTGGTTCTCAACCTTCCTAAGACTGTGACCCTTTAAGACAGTTCTTTGTGTTGTGGTGACCTTCAACCACAGTTATTTTTGGTACTACCTCATACTGTAATTTTGCTACTGTTCTGAATTATAAAGTACAGATCTGATATGAAGGCTATCTGATATATGATCCCTCAAAGGGGCCATGACCTACAGGTTAAGAACCACTGCCCTGCGGGATCTGGCTCCATGCCTGGCTCATCACTCACAGCTGGGATAGGGAAGAACTGTGTTTGAGTCATCCAGCCATAGATGACCTCAGATGGTGGGGCACTGTGGGATATTGGTACACTGTGTAAATATATATTGCTGTGATTGGTTTAATAAAAAGTTGAACAGCCAATAGCTAGGCAGGAGGTCTAGGTGGGACTTCTGGGCAGAGAGAGAAAGGAGAAGGAGATAATCAAGGTGCAAGGGAGGTGCTAATGAGGCATGGAGGGAGTTGGACATACAGAATGAAAGAAAGGTAAAAAGCCACATGATAAAATGTAGATTAATAAAAGCAGGTTAATTTAAGTTATAAGAGGTAGTAGGACAAGCCTAAGCTAAAGGCTAAGCTTTCATAATTAATAAGAGGTCTCTGTGCCATTCTTTGGGAGCTGCCTGGTGGGGCAGAGAAAGACTCCTTACAGTGTGAAGGCATAATCTGTAGGAGAGAAGAGGGGCTGTTTTTGATTGGGAGCTTGTGACCTCTTTCCTACACTGTCTCTGGATGCCACTGGACATACAGTGTTGCCTTTTCACCCTTTGTTCCAAGCAGGGGTTTCCACAGCAGGAAAAGTGCCCAGCAATAATAACTTTTAGGGTCCCCAAGGAAGTAAGTCAGTCTCCAGCTCCTCAAGTACACCTGCCAGGAGGAGCTGGGCCAAGGAGAAACCCAAACAAGAGGAGTAGCACTCCAAGGATGCCACCCTGTGAGGAGCCACTGTGCATAAAAGAAAATAGAAGCCTGGCATGGTGGCACACACCTTTACCCCTAGTCTCAGAAGGCAGAGGCAGGCAGATCTCCATGAGTTCCAAGCCAACCTGGTCTACAGAGTGAGTTCCAGGCCAGCCAAGGCTACTTAAGTGAGACACCTGTCTCATGATGGTGGGGACTAAGTTAAGCTAATAGTCAAAGAATCAGAACATAAAAAAAGGACAAGATAGTCATTAGTAAAATTCAACAGAAAGATTAAAGATGAAAAATAAGTCCTCTTCCACACACCATAAGAGAAAGACCAAGAAAGAGAGAGAGCTGTAGGGCCATATTACACAGGCCCATATTTCTACTTTGTATGGTGGCCAGACTTTCAGGCCACAGTTTGTACCTGGCCACACAGAAGGTGGTCACCTAGCCTTTCCAGACAAACTGACGCCATCCTAAACAAAAGGTCAGGATATGTCTCTCTGTTCCTTCTTTGTAATTTGGGAGGCTGCCTGGGAAAGAGGTGTTAATTCAGTCTACGTGACAGAGCAGGCATAGTTAGAAAGATGTAACAAAATGGGCATAGATAGGTGTGGACATGACCACAATCATTCTCCCGGTTACCTAGGAAACAGAATGCTAATGAAGTTTACCTTTTGGTACAAAAGCTGTTTGGAGAATAGATGCGGGTGAATTTTCAGGATGTGAACTTAGGATTTCATCAGGGATCCCTAAAAACTGCCTCCCAATAAAGTCATGTGAGTTGTGTCTTTCTTCCTATACCTCCCCTCTGGTCAGAGAAATAATTTATGGTCTGGGCTGGTCCCAGACTATGACAGAGAGCAGAACACTGGACAATGGAGACAGAGGAGACAATGTGTGCCTTGCTAGCATTGGTTCCCACCTTCTGCTATTGTAGGCTTCTATAGCTCCAGGCAGAAGGCAGAGGTGGCATCAGGGAAATGCTCTGGGGGTTCATATGGAGACGTGGCGAGGGGCACTGAAGGGGTGTCCAGGTGTCTGTGGGTGTTAGTGCTCTGTACAAAGAAGGTCGTCCCAGCCTGTGAGATGGACAATCAGGAAGTGTATGTAGACCAGGACTCCTGTGGATCTGGACGGGGTGAAAGTTAAACAGCCATGTCTCTGCCTGCAGGCAACCTGAATAAAACCATTGAGATTTATGGTACAATTATACTGGGAAAATAAAAGGTGGATTCAGAAGATGAGCAAATAGAGGGGAGAAGATTTCTATTTCAATTCTTAGAGTGTACTCTTAGATGTTTCTGATCTGTTTTCTTTGGTAGAAAACAATTATGCAAGAGGCTGGGAATGTATGTCAGCGGTAGAGTGCTTGCCTAGCATGCATGAAGCCTCGGATTCCACCCCAGCAGCACATAACCTGGGTGTGATGGTACGTGCCTGTAATCCCAGCCCCAGGAGGCTGAAGTAGAGGAGGAATCCAAGCTCATCCTCAGCTACATAGCAAGTTCCTGACCAGCCTGACCTACATGAAACCTTGTCTCAAAATGTAGGGGTACAGCGGAGGACTGGGGAGATAGTTTGGTTGGCAAAATGCTTGCTTTGCAAGTCCAAGGACTTGGATCCAATCACCAGAACCCAAAAGGGGAGGCAGAGATAAGTGGGTCCTTGGGGGCTCAAAGGCCAGCCAGTCTATCCTATTTGGCAAGTTCCAAGCCAATGAGAGACCCTATCTCAAAAAACATAAGAAGGTGGACAGTGCTTGGGGAACAATACCTAAGGTTGTCCTCTGACACTCCTTACACAGAAGCACCTGCACAGACAGACAGAAAGAAAGAAAGAGAGAGAAAGGAAGGAAAGAAAGAAAAGAAGAAAAATCAAGGAAGGAAGGAAGAAAAGAAAGGAAGGAAGGAAGGAAAGAAAGAAAGAAACAAAGAAAGAAAGAAACAAAGAAAGAAAGAAACAAAGAAAGAAAAGACTATTTATATGAGGAAAGCTTCATAGACCAGTTAACCTGGACACTGGGAACAGCGAACGTTTGCACAGGTGCGCTAAACAACAGAGAACCTACCACTAGAAAGTTAAAGGAATTGACTTCCAGGCTATTTCAGAGAACAAACATAATAAATGCAATGGAGTAAAGCGAAGATGTATCTAAAAGACAAACCAAAACTTAAAAAAAAGTGTAATTCTTGGTGCCCAGGTTTCCCACAGCAAGACTGACATTAGAAATAAAATTTTCATCTCCTGTAGGTAATATGATTTTCTGCCTGGGCTATCAAATGATTCAAATGCTGCCTCAATGAAGGTAGGAGAAGAAACAAGAAACGAAACAGAAAGGTGCCAGGGGAACTAATTCCTTATCTTTCACGTGGAAAGTCAACAGCCATTAACTACCGGCAAGTACAAAGCAGAGCGGAGTAGAATGAAGGAATGTGGGGTTAGATCCCAGGGTGTGTGTGTCGGGGGGTGGCAGATGCCATACAGGGCTGAAAAGCAGGGAGCAGATAATTTTCACTGACAATGTCAAGGAACTATTAACCTGCTTGAGTCATAGATAGGTAAAATTTGGGTTAAGATGCACAAGGGTATTCTACTCAGTCGTGAGGCTCAGCATTCAGATCTCAGCACCCATGTCAGGCACCACACAAACTCCATCTCAGAGGAGTTAGTGCCCTGTTCTAGACTCAATGGACGCCCACCCACACCAGCGCACAGACACAGGCACATAATTAAAACAAAAATCCATTGAGTAGAATTTACATCAAATGATCCACACCTGTGATAAAGTAATTAGCACTTGGGTGAGTAGAAGCTGGGCCTACAGAGAGCTATAAGGGCAGCTTGTCTGAGCGACAGAGCGAGTCCCTTGTCGTATTGAGTCCCATGTCAGTAGGAGTTCTTCAGGAAGTGCCAGTTCAACTACTAAGACAATTTGAAGAGAAAAAAAAAGCAAAAATCTTTCTACTATTTACAAAAATGAATTTTCAAAAAACAGACGAGTTCCTGGTCTATAATATATGTATTTTGCATTTAAATATAAAAACGTTTGAAATAAAAATAAACAACACAGTAGTTCAGGGAAAGCCTGAGAACAGACTTGTGATGTTGGGGATGCAGAAACCCCGTGCAAATAAAAGTCCCCAGGATGCATTTTCTATTACTAAGTGTAATCTCTGAACAAGAAAAGAAACTTTTGAGGTAACATCCTGGATAGTGGTTACCTAACCTCTATTTCGAGCTTGCCGAGGACAGTAACCAGCACCTGGCATCTGTTCCTGTAGCCTTGGCCTTTGTCTTAGTAAGGGTTTCCATTGCTGTGAAGAGACACCGTGACCATGGCAGCTCTTGTAAAGGAAAACATTTAGTTGGGATAGCTCACATTTACAGAGGTTTAGTCCATTATCATCATGATGCAACATGGTAGCGTGCAGGCAGACATGGTGATAGAGACATAGCTGAGAGCCCCTACATCTTGTGGAGGCAACAGGAAGTGATCTATCTCACTGGGTGTAGCTTGTATAGGGGAGACCTCAAAGCCCACCCCTACAGTGACACACTTCCTCCAAAAGGCCATATCTACTCTGTTGGATTTTCTTTGACTCTAGCCCCATGCAGGAATGACAAAATGCTATATTATTGGTTGTTTTACTCTTATTACTCTTTGGGGGGCTAGCCACCCAGCTCCCAAATCACACACAGAGACTTAATTCTTTCTTATACGTGCCCAGCCTTAGCTTGACTTGTTTCTAGTCGGCTTTTCTTATATTAACCCGTCTGGACTGTTTCCTTTTCTTACTTCTGTAATTTTTTTTCACTCTTACTCCCTGACTGGCTGGGTGGCCGGCCCCTAGCATCCTCTCTCCTTGTTCTCACACTCTTCCTCCTTCTACCTCCCCAATTTCTCCTTTTATTTATTCTCTCTGCCTGTCAGTCATCCTTTCTCCTGCCTCACTATTGGCCATTCAGCTCTTTATTAGACCAATCAGGTGTTTTAGACAGGCAAAGCAACACAGCTTCACAGAGTTAAACAAATGCAATGTAAGAGAATGCCACACATCTTTGCAACATTATACAAATGTTCCATGGCATAGACAAATGTAACACACCTTAAAATAATATCCTACAACACTGCTTCAACAAAGATACACCTCTCCCTTTGAGAGCCATTTTTTTTTCCAAACCACCACAGCCTTCTAACCTATAGCCACCATATGTGAGTGTATCTCCATCCAAGTTGGCCAGGCTGGTATCCAGAATGTCAGGGCCACCAGCCCCATGGACAGATGCCAAGTGACAAGACCATTGTGGAAGGAGGAAATTTCTTCAGTCCCTTTGTCAGTGAGAAAAGGCTCTAGCAGGTATGTGTCAAGGCAGTATTTTTAGACCTGGCATCCACAGTCATTGATGAAGTTACATTGGTACCTATGCCAGCTCTCCCTCCCAGGGCAGCTCACCACAAGTAAGAAAGATGCTATCAATAACTGCTCATGGGCACTACCCGTGGGAAAGCAGTTCAGTCATCTCTTCTTGTCTTGAAATCACAAGAATTCAAAGGAGCAATAGGCAGGGGTGTTCACAATAAAGCTCCACGAGGCTACAAGAGACCTTGTCTTAGACAAACAAGCAAACCAGGCATGGGAGTGCACACTTGTAATCCTAACACTTGGGAAACTGAGGCAGGACTATCAATTTTAGCTACTGACTTGGTTAGGGTTTCTATTGTTATGATGTAGACTAGGACCAAAAGCAACTTGGGGAGGAAAGGGTTAATTTCATCTTACACTTCCAGGTAACAGTCAGTCATTGTGTGTGGGGGGGGCAGGAACACAGAGGCAGGAACCGAAGCAAAAGCCATGAAGGAACCCTACTTACTGACTTGCTTCTCATGGATTCCTTAGTTTGCTTTCTTATACCACCTGGGAATCACTTGCCTAGGGGTGGCACTATCTTTAATGGCCTGAGCCCCCCCTCATCAGTTATTAATAGGATGCCCCACAGACTTGCTGACAACCCAATCTTATGGAGGCATTTGCTCAGTTGAGTTTTCCTCCTCTCAGATGAATCTAGCTTGTATCAAGTTAACAAAAAAACCCAGCCAACACAGCTATACAGTGAGTTTGAGGCCATCATGGCCTTGTCTCAGGACAAACAGCTGACAACCATACCACCCTGAATGCTGAACACATCCAATCTCATCTGATTTGGAAGCTAATCAGGCTCGGACCTGCTTAGTACCTGGATGGGAGACCTCTTTGGAATACCAATTGTTATAGGCTGAAAGCAAACAAAGCAAGATCAAAACAAGCAACCCCTCTTCAACAAACCCTGCAAGATATTCTTATGTATAAGCAGCACTGGTGATGTTCTAGACTTTTATAATATCAAGGACTATCTCTATCAAGGGCACTTCCAGACTAGTGGGAGGTATCATGATGAGCCAGTTCAAAGCAGGGAAGACTGTGGTTGGCCCACCTCTTGCAGAACATGAGCCTACATTAGCTCTCTTTCTCTTCCAACTAGAGCCCACTATTCCTACACTCCCCAAAAGAAACACTGGGTAGGGGATTGTGTTGTCTAGTTTTTTTTTTAGACAGTTTGACAGAAGCTAACATAATCTGAGAGGAGGGAAACTCAACTGAGAAAATGCCTACATAAGATTGTGCTGCAGGCAAGCCTGTAGAGCATTTTTTCACTAGTGGTTGATATGGGTGGATGGACCCAGCCCATTGTGATTAGAACCAACCCTGGGCTGGTGGTCATGGGTGGTATAAGAAAGCAGGTTGAAGCCAGGTGGTGGTGGTGCATGCCTTCAACCCCAGTACTCAGGAAGCAGAGGCAGATAGAGCTCTGTGAGTTCAAGGCCAGCCTGATCTACAGAGGGAGTTCTAGGATGACTAGGGCTGTTGTTACACAGAGAAACCCTAGCTCAAAAAAAAAAAAA
>LOJH01055885.1:0-11796 GCA_001685095.1 Ellobius talpinus | reverse complement strand
CAGTTTCTTTATTAACCAATGAAAGTAACAGATAGAAGACCCTCCTACATCAGATTTAAAATGTTTAAGTACATAAGGAAAAACTTGTAAAACATAAAATTCACACCATTTTAGTTTTTAATGTCCTTAAAAAAGGAAGCTTCAGTAAGAGGCAGATGAGGCAGCTGTCTTCAATGTTAGCAATGAAGAAATTGAAAAATAATGAAACTTAAAACTTACAATGAGTAGGTTTCAATCTGGAATGTAGGTCTTCAAACTCAATGACGTTTTTAATTTATTGTGTGTGTGCATGTTTGTGACACAGTACAACTGTGGATGTCAGAGGGCAGCTTGCACTGGCTGGCTCACCACTACCATGTGGTTCTGGGACTGAACTCAACAAGCCAGGCTTCATGGTAAGGATGTTCTTACCCACTGAGACATTTTTCCACTGGCCTAAGTCTCCTAACATTTAAATTCGAGATTTTTTTTTAATTTAACTCACCTGTTAAATTTTTCTACAAATGAAAATCTACTATTTTTCTTTAAATCAAAAAAAATAGAACAAGACTCATTGGTTTGTAGTAGCCTAACTATATACAATGTACAACCCCCCCCCATAGACTATATTTTCAAGTTAACATTTACCTTGAAAAACAAAATCAAGTTTAAAATATTTTTATTTCTCCAGTAAAATATTTTCACAGTATATTAAAAATAAAACTTTAAATGTAATCTGTTCCTTTTTCCATTAAAGAAAGCACAAGATAAACATTAGCTGTACTCAGGAAGCGATAACCGTGATACACCAGACAGGGTCAAGTCCCTGAATAAGATATTACATCATGAAAACAGATTTATTTGTCTCATTTTCTTTCCAAGCTGACAAAATACAGTTAAAAAAATTTGAAGCTTACTTTCTTAGTGTACCTTATGATTTATTTCCCGTGAGGTAGCACTATAAAATAATGATGTCAAGGCTGTGGCCAGTACATCCCTCTCCTCTAAAATCACCCTAAGTCTGTGGGACTGAAATAAAAAACCGTGAATGTTTCTGCCTTTCTAGTCTACAATTGCCTTTCTAAAATTTTGATAAAAGAAATGGATGCAAGTAGCTATCAGGTTAATACTGTAACCTAGCATAGTCAGCCAAACAATAAAGACCCTAAAAGAAACAGCTGTGCCATTTATTGCCTAAGCTCTCTTATACAGCTTCTACCAGTCACAAATTCTATCTTAAAGGTCATCTCCAAAAAAAGGGAAAATATCTAAATAGTACTGACTCAACATTTCCTTTCTATTTTACTACTATTATTTAATCTAGATGTCTAGAGTAACAGACATGCGAGCAGTTAAACATCTCAAGACTGAAGCTCTTATTTGTCAAAAACTTGTTTTGAGGGCTAGAGACACAGCTCAGTGGTAGAGTATTTAATTCGCTTTCTCAACTAGAAGGCTGCTACCCCAGTGTTAGAAAACAGGCCTAACATAAACAAGTACCATAAGTATTTACCTCCATCTTAAGATAAAAGGATAGGTTACTAATTATACTATCATTTCAAACAGGCCTTCCCAAGAAGTCTTTAGTTTTTCTGTGTCTAGTATATATTGGGTTAGATATGGCTTAACATGAACTGCACTAGAATTACTTATTTGATAAGCATAGCTGTACAAAAGATACAGAAACAAATCACTTATAAAAAAGTTTTTTTAGCAGGATCTGTAAATGTATTCTTGTGTATAACTGACAGCATGTGTCCCCAATTCTGTGGGAAACCTGTACTGAAACACATTAGAATTCATTAAGCCAAAAAAGTCAAACAATATATTTGAAATAGGAATTGAATTATTTAGTCTCAGTAATGAAAACTAAATATAAAATTATGTAACACATTCTCCATGTGTAAAGTATATCTTGATTATGGAATTTATGAAAGTAATTTTCCTATGTTGAAGAAAATTCATGAGGATTAAAAATCATCAAGGCCAGAACTGATTGTATCATTACGTGCAAATCTCAAAGGACTTACATCTAAGCTGGAGGAAAAGAAATAAGATCTATATATTCTGATTTACTCAGGATGAAAACTAGTTATATTCTAAAGAGATTAAGAAACTCCCATTCTAGAACCATCTCCTTCATAGTGCTCCCAGGGACCTTTAACAATAAATTTTATAAATAAAATCAAAGATAATAGTATCAATTATTTTCAGGTAGAAACCTATCACCTAAGTAAATTAACACTGGACATAATACAGATCAGAAAATTTTTATTTAGTTTACTTAAAAGGTTATAAAAATTCAGCCTTTTTGCCTGTTCTTGTAAGTAGATGTTATCACTCAATTTTTGAAGACTTCAAATCATTTAACTCAGAACTTTAAAAAGCATTAATGATCCCTTCTGAGGCAACTTGTGTATCCTACTGTTCCAATAAGCCTAGAGATTTAGATAAGATAAAACGGACAACAATCTCCATAATCTAAAAGCTAGGTGAAACAAAGTCCTCATGGTCCATTCAAGGGTCAAGTGCAGCCAGATCACTAGACTGGCACACTAGTGTTGACTAAGGAACTTCTAGCAGCAAACTGCCTGGGACAGCCATGAGCAAACGCTTTCATTCAACTGCAAATTAATTTCTCTGTAAGAAATAATTTTTAAAAGTGCTCTATTGTTCACCTGCACGCAAACGTGAAAGATATCAAAGATCTTGTTTCTCTCCATTTTTCCCTGTAGAATCAGGTGCACCTGGAACCTTATTAGTTTCAACGAAAACAGATTCAAAGGCAGCTTCCTGTTCATCCAAAGAGTTGGCAGTAGTAACTCCGTTAATTGATGTAGGGTTGGTAAAAGACTGTTGTTGCTTGAGAATTTTACTCGATTCCACTGTTTTTCTGCCTCTTCTTTTACCCAGAATTTTGACATAGTTTGCAGGGATCAGTCCTGTTGTTTGGCCATCAAGACTAGCCAGAAGCCAACCACGCACTTTGGGCTGTTGTTCTGGAGAAAGAGAAAGAGAGCTCTGAAACTGTACTGGAGCCCAACAGAATATTAATGATAAAGAATGCTAAGCAAAATCCAAGTCTCACACTGAGATATGTAAACAAGTAGTTTGTGCACACACACTCAAAAGCAAACTCTAGCACACTTAACTGTTCTAGATCATTTTTCTTTTAAACAAGAGATGGAATCTCACAGTTGCCCAGGTTGGCAATCCTCCTGCTTTAGCCTCCCAAGTAGCAGGGACAATAGGTGTGTGCCAGTGTGCCTAGCTTTAGTTTCATCCTTAAATTTATAGTTTAGTAAAGTAATAAAAGTATACTAAGTAGTAAAAACAAAGTGTTATAAAGTATACTTTATACTTACTAAATAGTCCTACCTTGAAGACCATGAAGTTTTTATCTATTGGTTCATTTAGTGGGTTAGCTTTCTTTCAAAAGCTAACAATTAGGTGGGTGGTGGTGGTGCATGTCTTTAATCCCAGCACTCGGGAGGCAGAGTCTGGTGGATCTCTGCAAGTTTGAAGCCAGCCTGTTCTACAAGAGCAAGTTCTAGGACAGACTCCAAAGCTACAGAGAAACCCTGTCTTGAAAAACCAAACCAAAACAAAAAGCTGAAAATTAACATCAGTGTTGACATTGCTATACACCTGTAAATGCTCAAGAGGGTGAGGCAGGGGGATGACAAGTTTGACAGTCTGAACTCAGACTTTGCTTGAAACAAATGAATCAACAAAAACCTATCAGTCTGAGAAACTAATACTTTAGTACCATATACTGTGTAGGGATGAACAGAGTTTGGAACTTAGGGGTTTTGATTTAGAAGAGAATCTATAGGGAAGAATTGCTGGGACACCATTATGGGTTATTTGACGGGGGATTTCCCTTTGTATGCGATGAATATGTTTTATTACCATTGGTTAATAAAGAAGAAGCTGCTTTGGCAGAATAGAGCAAGGTGGGAAAACTAAACTGAATGCAGGGAGGAAGAAGGTGGAGTCAGAGAGAGGCCACATAGTTACCAAAGGAAAAAAGATGCCAGAACCTTACTGGTTGGCCACAACCTCGTGGTGATACACAGATTAATAGAAATAGGTTAATTTAAGATTTAAGAGCTAGCTAGAAATATGCCTGAGCCGTCAGCCAAATGGTGTTGCAATTAATATATATTTTGTGTGGTTATTTGGGTCTGGGTGGTCAGGAAACTAAAGTGCAGTTTCCGTTTACAGGTTATCTTCTCTGGCTTTACTGTTGCTGACACAGGGTCTTGTTTACACGCCATTAGGAGGGACTAACTGGGAAGAGCAAAGTGGGTGAGCAGGGGTGGGAAGGATGAGAGGAGGTTAACACCTGTGGTCCTAGCCCTTGGAAGGTGGAGGGAGGAGGACTGACATGAGTTTGGGGCCAGCCTGGGCTAAACAGTGAGTTCCAGACCGGCCTGGGCTACGGTATGGCTCAATCCCTTCTCTGCAAAAATCAATCAACCAATCAAAAGACAGACAGACAAACATACATGTACACACCAGACAAAAATGAAGCTTTAGCAACCACTCACAAGTTAACTAGTAAGGTCCCGTGTTTCAGTTTCCAATACTACCTTCACAAGTATTAAAAAGTAAAGATAATTACAACTTATTCATGATTTGTTACCTTTGAGAGCTAAATTTAGCATATCACCAGCACGGAAAGAAATCTCTTCATCAGACACGCCATTAAAATCGTATTCTGCTCTAGCAACTACATGGTCATCCTCACCACTTGCCCAGTTGATGTTGTCTATAAACAAAATTAAGATTCGGTTAATAAAGCTTGTAAAATACAGATATTCATTGGCTATGACTTGTAAACTGTATAAATTCATTTGGCAAATGGACAGGTAGCTCTCTTCCCATGTAAATCCCAAAACACACCCTGAGCTAAGTAAATGTTTACAAACTTGACAATTTTTCTCCTGGTAGAGTACCAGGAGTATACATCTTAGATCTTAAAGGCCAGACAAAAGTTTATAGAACAAGAAAGAAAAAGAAGTTTCATGTTTTTTTGGGACAAAATTCAAAGACTATTTTTTTAAATTGGTGCATGTTTACCAAGAAGAAATACTTGGGGAGGAGGATAAGAGTATTTAATTTATTTTTTGGTTCAACTGCAAATATTCATTAATGCATGCTAACTGGTAGTAAGATTTGAGGCACAATTCTTGGGCATCCAAGTTTGACTAAGCATATTCATTACTTGGGGGATGAACAGACTGCTCATCTATTGATTGTGCTGTGCACCACGTTAGTACACTGCTGACCAGTCACTTCCAAATGACAAATAAGTGTTAAAGAGGTTCTGAAATACGGATAGTTCCTCTGCATTTTGAAGTTCAGAACTAGTTCTGGCACTGCAGTTTGAACTTTGAAACCTAAACAGGAGGCGAAATCTCACTTTAACATTTTTATTAGCATATACTAATCACACATAATAATGGGTTTCATTATGACATTTTCAGAAATTGCTATAATAAATTTTGATCATATATGTTCCCCTTATCTTCTTGTCTCCTCCCATTCCTGCTGACCCCCTTGTTTTTCCAACTAATCTGTCTTCTACTTTTATTATATACATGAAACCCTGACAAATATTAACACAAAAGACAAAAAAAGCAAACAAGACAAAGTATTTCCAACTTTAACTTAATATTTTTTTAAAAAAGTTTTAGTTATATGCATGTGTATATGTGTGTGCCACATGTCTGTGGTTCCAACAATGTCAAAAGAGAGGCCCTGTGAGCCACCAATGTATGCTTGAGAAATGATTCAGTGATCTGTGAAATGATCTGTGAATCTCTGAATCACACTGTGTGCTCTTTATGATGTGTGCTGCACCATCTCTCCTGTCTCCACTTCAACTTCTGACACTACTTAATATAATGACAATAGTTATATGACATAAGAGTAAACAAAAGTTATATGCCACAGAAACTACTGGCTTAATAATATCTAATACATATTCTCTTGCTGAGTAAAACAATGAACAATCATAGACTTAACTTCCTTTTGAAAGATTTGTAAATTTTAACTAAACATTTTTAGACTCCACTTACACTTTTATCATCAGTTGCAATATATCTCAGTAGACTCTACCCAGTTTGTAATAAATTAGTGCTTTCAATTTTAAAAACAGTCATATAGATATTCACAGCTGCCAACTACATCATTATCTCGAATTTACCATTGCTGCTTCAGTAACTGAGAAGTATCAGAATCTACTAGGTTATCACAAGCCAGAAAAAGCTACTCAAATAATTCTTTTGGGGTCAGACACCAAGTCCTTGTGCAAGCTAAGCACATGCTTTGATACTAAACCATACCCACCACCCTTCATTTGTCTTATTTTCAGATGACAATGTCATTCTGAAAGTTTAGAAACTGCTTTCATTACTGTCTCTGAATAAATTTCTTTGGCTGTTGCAATAATTATTATCAATAAAGATTTATTATCAATAAAGATTTACTCTACTGACTAGCAAAGGAAACCCTGGTTGTAGCTTCTTTTTCCTTTTTTTGGGGGGGAGAAAATTTTCTGGTAAGAGTTCCAACTTCAGTTTTCCCAGTGTTGATTTCTACGAATACTGTTTCAGTCTGGTAATTGTATTCATTCAACACAGCCATTTTGCCATTGCATAACAAAAACAATATTTCATCAACATTCACCTACTGTGTCTTTAATGTGTAACTCTCCAAGTTTACTCTGCCTTTTCAGTTCTGTGTGCTATATATGAACCCATCATGAATGTAGTATGAGATATTACTCAGACGGAGAGTACCAGTCTAACATACTTAAGGGTGTAGGTTTAATTCCCAGGAGCAGCATCACTACCACCAAAAAATACTACAACTGTTTTAGGTCTATTGCTATGAAGAGACACCGTGACCATGGCAACTCTTATAAAGGAAAGCATTTAACTGGGCTGGCTTAGAGTTTTAGAGGTTTAGTCCATTATTCCCATGGTGGGGAGTATGGCAGCATGCAGGCAGACATGGTAACTCAGAGTTCTACATATGGATCCGCAGGCAACCAAAAGAGAGCCACTGGGCCTGGCTTGGGCTTTGGAAGCCTCAAAGCCCAAACCTAGTGATACAGTTCCTCCAAAAAGGCCACACATCCTGACCCTTTTAAATAGTGCCACTCCCTGGTGACTTAAGTATTCAAATCTATGAGACTCTGGGGGCCATGCTCATTCAAACCATCATAATAGTGTGACAATGTGGCACTCTATATGTTGCCAAGGTGTAACTGAGCTTTTGTAGTATGCAGACCAGAGGTGTGAAGCAATTACAGTGCCACATACAGTTTCTACAAGCTACTCTGCTGTTTCAACATAAAATCAGTCATAGCAATGTGCAAGTAGGGCTATGTTTCAATAAAACTTTATTAATAGATATTGACATCTGAATTTCCTATAATTTTTACATGCCAAAATTCTTCTGTGTTTTTTAATGTGTGTTGTATATGTGTTCATGAGAGAGAGAGAGAGAGAGAGAGAGAGTGTAGTAGGTCAAAGATTGATGCTGGCTATCTTCCCAGATCACTGCTAACAGTGTTTCCTAGTTGAACTTGGAGCTCACAGACTGTATAGTGGATAGGGTAGATAGGCTGGCTGGGATTGGGTCAGGAATCTAGCCTTGTCTGTCCACCCGTGCTAGAGCCACACACACAAGGCTCCTACATGGGTGCTGGGAATGCAAACTTAAGCAAGTCCTTCTGTTTGTCTAGCAGACATGTTACTGACTCAGCCATCTCCCAGCCACTCTCCTGATTTTAAAAATATTCTTTTTTCTGACTACTGAAAAGTATGAACAGTAGTCTTATATCACATGCCAACAGCAGTGGGAACCATGCAGGGTTAGCCTATTTGTGGAAGTCTGCTCTATGCAGTAGGAAAGCGAATTATAAGAACCAAATTTCCTCAGTTTTGCTTCTCAGAAGTAAATCTTACCTACTATTTCAGATAGAGATACCTACCTTCTTTTATCTGGTTCTCTGTGCCACATTTTTCTCATCTTTTCTATAAAAAGGCTTCATTACTCAATTCCTTCATCTATCCCTAATCTATAATCACTCTTTTCCTATCTACTCCTTTCTTCCTTTTTCTTTTCTCCCCCCCCCCAATATTCCTTTTTGAGACTTAGTGTGTAGCTATGGGTTGTCATGGAACTTGCTATGTATGCCAAGTTGGCCTCAAACTTCTATCAACCTTCCTGCCTCCCTCCCAGTGCTGAGATTATGTGGTATGGGCATCCCCATGCCATTTTACCTCTCCTTTGCCCTAAAAACATCATGAAATCTAACCTCCCTCCCTCCCTCTCTCTCTCTCTCTCCCTCCCTCTCTCTCCCCCCTTCCTTTTCTTTTTTTGAGTCAGAATCCTTTTATGGTGGTACTATAGATTGGACCCTAGGCTTCATACATACTATGAGCTATATCCCTACAATAAAAAGCTATCAAAAAGCTAATTCAGATGCCATTTTTTTCTAGTTACCATGGTCAAAAATATTGGCTTCACTTTTCTAGAATTTTTTGCCAGCTGACAGACTATGGGTTTAACAATCAGTTGTTAGACCTGAATTTATTTCTGCCCTTTTTCGGCCTTCTTAAAACTGCCTGATATTGTCTTAATGACTCTCCTTCAATAATATTTTAGAAAAATAGTGATTATGCTCTTTGGATCTTTATGTAATTCCCAACACCAAGTTCAGTACTCTGTAAACAAGTTAGGTTAATATGTACTATTAAACTGAGTAAATTCATCAGCAAGCCTGTCTTGTTACTAAAGTATTCCTTGTCTAGTTTTGAAGCTCTTAACTACAAGTATAACTGCATTAAAATAGTAAATGCAAACGAATACCAGGAATGCTAATTTAACAAATCCATTCTTGAAGTTTGAGACTGTTACATAGTTTTGAAGCTGTTTAATTATTCTGGTTTTTTGTTTGTTTGTTTTTTGAGACAGGGTCCCTTTGTGTAGCCCTGGCTGTCCCGGAACTTGCTTTGTAGAGCAGGCTGGCCTTGAACCCACAGAGATCTGCCTGCCTCTGCTTCCTGAATGCTGGGATTGAAGATGTGCACCATTATACCTGGTTCGTTTAATTATTCTTACCTGTTACTTCATCACTGTGTGTAGACAGAAGTTTCCAGATAAGATAAGGACCACCAAGGATAACAGCAAAGAACAGGAAGATTGGCCAGGATTTTGCTGAGTTAGCTGCTTGGTCCTCGGCACCAAGACAGGCCACAGTTCTTTCACTTTCTGCCCATAGGTCCTCATCCTCTGAGCCTCTTCTTAAACCCATCATCCACTGCAACCGTCTATACAGGTATCTTATAGTCCTAACTAATGCGAAGGCAGAAAAAACCTTTGTAAAGTGTATTTTTAACCGGGAAAAGTGATTTGCTACATCCAATACAGCCCTGAAACTGTTATAGACAGCTGAAAAGGTAGCATCCATCATCATGCTGACAGATGCGAATGCATGCACAATACTCTCAATGGACTGAAATGCACCTCTACTGCTTTCTTCAGCTTGCTGAACAAATCTACTGGGCGGAAGGTCATCTACATGGAGGCGGTTAAAGCCCAAACCATTATATCCATAACTGTAAGGGCTATAGCTTCCATAAAATGAATTTCCATAGGCTCCGTATCCAGAAGAAAACGAACTGTAAGCGGGTCTGAAAGTGTTTATGTTGCTGCTCCCCGTTTGCTGGGATGGCCTGGGAAGAATAGGTGGGGGCACTCTGGTAAGTGTTGGTTGTCCAGGTCTTGTCAATAAAGCAGGGCCCAGATCGGCAGATCTAAAACGCAAAAAAAAAATATGAGTTACTTAAGCACAAAATAAATCCTTTGTTCAATAAATAAGTTTTAATTATGGCTACTGTATTTTTCTGTTTGTATTAGAATTTCCATTTCATTTAACTATATATAACTTGCTTTAAAAATCCTTTTAAAAATGTATTTTTTTATTTAAAAAATTGTCTTTACTGTATTAAGCTTAATGACTTAAAGTCTGTATGCTGGGTGCTGGAGAGATGGCTCAGCAGCTAAGAGTACCAGCTGCTTTTCCACAGGAGCAGATTTGATTTCCAATACCATATGGCAGTTCATAACTGTCTATAACTCTAAGAACTGGAGCCATAGGAGCTCAACACCCTCTCTGCCTCCATGGACACCAGGTTTAATGCTTTTCTATGTGACATGCTTAATTGCATATAGTGTCCACAGCACACTGTTTTCTGATATGATCAGAATAGTAAAGGAGACTAAGCAAGCCTAGGACAGAAGGACAAATGGTATGTTCTCAATGCTGTGTTTACTGTCCTCTACTCAACCTTTTCTTTTGAAAAAATTTAAACAGAAAAAAACTGGCAGAATACATATATATTTTTAAAGTAGATTCAATAACTACTATCATCTTATATTTACTTTTCCTCTTGTCCAAATTCTTGAAACATCTGAAATTAACTTCTAAACTTAATAAATTACCCCTAAATATCTCAGAATACATCTTTCAAGAAAAATATATTTTAGACCAAATCATGCCACTAACCCATCACTGAAAACTGTTTTATACAATCTATGATTCAATTAATATTAAAAACTAATCCATTTCCCAGAAATGTTTAATCAACAGCTTTGAAATAAAATTTAGTTACCATCAGCTCACCCATTTAATATAAATTTCAATGTGTGTTTTTAAATATTCCCAGTTGTACTATGATTATATTTTATTTTGCAACACTTTCATTACCCCCCAAAAGATATCCAAAATTCACAGGGAGGGCAATGAGAATGAGAAGCATAACAACATATATGGAAACAACATAATGAGACCTATTGCTGGTCATGCCAAGTTATTTTTAAATAGTCTGTATTCACTGGAAGTCACTTCAGTTTCTTTCCCGCTCCTAACTAACTTTTGCTAACACAACTCACTTTATCTCTACAACCTTTTCCACTCCAGATACTTCATAGATAGTTGATTCTAGTTACTGAGGCAGATATTTCTTTAAAAGATTTATGAACTGTACCAATACCCAATCATTATTCCTGGGAGTAATACAAAAGTTTACCGCTTCACACCACAAATTGTCTTTGGTCAGAGTATTTTTTTAATCAACAAAATGAAATGAGGGTAACTCCTATCAGAAAACATTACCTTGATTATCTGTGGACTTTGCCCATAATCTTTCGTGACTGCACTACACTCTCATTTCCTCAGGAATTTTAGAGAGTACATATTCATATTCTACACAAGTTCTGGACCTTCTCTTTGGTTCTGAGTAGACACTGAAGCTTATCTTCAGCACACTATGGGCAAAAATTGCCCTCTGTTCTCCATGAACTAGCTCTCCAGCATGGACTGATGTACTGAGAAATACCCCTTTGCTATGGTTTTAATTATGTGTTTATGAGGAAAAAATGCTAATTTGATATAATAGTGATTAAATGAGTGTAGCTAGCCTTCGCGTCCCCTTAAAAAATACAAAGGTTTAGGTTCCTGTAGCTTCAGGTCACTTTGTTTGAGATAGCCCATCCCGGCCGATAACTCATTGTATAGCTGCTAGCCTCTCTAGGACAAGGACTAAACGCATATGCCACCATGCCTGTCATTCAAGTCATATTTTCATCAATCAATTAGTGCTATATGTACATTTCTGTTATATTGTTAATGTATCAGTAACTCGTGGTCACCAGCACAATAACAAATCTAATTCACATACCTTTTCTTTTTTTTATTAAAAATTTCCACCTCCTCCCATTTCCCTCCCCCTCCCC
>LOJH01055884.1:0-11796 GCA_001685095.1 Ellobius talpinus | reverse complement strand
CAGCAGCCTGTGTCGGCGGAGAGCAGCCGGGCGCAGCCGGAGTCGCAGTCGCGATGGCCGTGGCTGTGGGAAGACCGAGCGTGAGTGCCGGGGCCTCGCTTCCCCAGCGTGCTGATCCCGGGGCGCCTGGTGGGCTCCGCTTTGGGGCGCGTGCGGGTGGAGACTTGCGGGAACCAGAAAGGGGCTCTGGGTGGTGGCTGCTGGGGCTGTGGGTGTGTGCATGCATTTAGGCGCGCATCTGGGGCGGAGGGTAGCTTGGGGAGCCGGCAGGCTCAGAGCCTACCTGATGCAACAGTGGATCTTCTTGGCGCGCCCCTATTTCGGGGATGCGGGAGAAAAAAAGACCCCTCTGCGAGGTGCCCTTTAAAGGGGTAGCTTGAGCCGCTGCTTTTCCCAGCTACCTCCCTCTCCCGGCGCACGCCGCTCGGCTGCTGATCGTGGAGGAAGGCGCCGGCTGCGGAGGGTTTCCTCGTGGTTCTCCCGCGCCCCGGGGGCGATCGGGGCACGGGAATTGGGAGCCGAAGCGCTGTGTCACACGGCTGTAGAAGCGGGTCCAAGGGGTGGGATTTCCGTGGTGGCTTACCCCCGGTGTATTGTGAAATTCCGGACACCCTCAGGCGCCCACCCGGGTGACCCGGCCCTGCCCAGGATGTGGACAAAGCCCTAGACACACACACAAAGTTTTCAAAGGGCTCCCTTTCTGGGTGGGTGGAAGTCCTGAAATACTCTGTGCCTGGCAGGCCGGGGGGCGGCGGTAGTGAATGCGGGGCTCGAGGAAGAGAAAGGGAGGGTGGGTGCCTGGATGAGGAGTGCCCCAGCACCCGAAGGCAGGGAGGGGATGCTCCTATCCGGACTCTGGGCCGGGGTACACACCTCGGGCCGCGCCTCTTGGAGTATGTGCAACTCTGGAGAAAGCCAGACCGAGTGGTACTTTGAGGATGTAGTTCAGGGTCTTGTTCCCAAGCCTTGGGTGAAAGGGAGGGAAGGGGCGGTGGCGGCGGCCTTTCCTTTTTGTTGAAAGGAGCCCAGCCCAGTGGGAAAGGCGGAGTCCTCTTTTCTTTTTCTCATTTTCTTTGTCGACGGTCTTAGCCCACTTTTGCCTGGTCTGCCCTTGGGGCGCCTCCGGTGTGGTCCTTCCCTGGCTGGTACCCCGTCTTCTTTTTCTTCCCTTTTCGAACTTTGCAGCTTGCTGCAGGTGGTGGCCTGACATTTTACAGATATAGAGAAAAGTCTTAGGTAGATGCTGAAAGCTACGAAACCCAGATGCTCAGACTCTTGGCTCCTCCCTCCCCACGCCTCTCTGCACCCTGAGGAGTCTCAGCCCTGCAGGAAGTTCATGGGGGGGTCACCCTTTGCAATGCCTACCTCCATTTAGTGGTTCAGTTGCTTTTTCTGCTGTTTGAGGTGCTTTAAAAGACTTTTTCCACAGTGAGAAAATGTGCATTGGTCATTGCTAAGTGTTCCTGTGGGTCTTTTAGGCCTTTCAAACTCTTTTACATGACATATCGTGGATCTTTTATGTCTTCTGAACTCTGTTACATGACATAGTCTTCAGAATTTTGTCTTCCTCTTTATACAAATTATGTCCTTGTTAATTGGTTCTAGGAAGTCATTACTGAGGGAATTTGCATAGTGTCTGGACTGATCTCTTTAGAAACCAAGGTTAAATCTTGCCCTCGCCACATTTATTTTCAGGGCACAGATTCAAAGAACTAAAATAACTATATGTTTTAGATGCATCAGCAAGCATCTGGGAATGCAAGTATCCTGTGTAGGGGGTGTCTTTTTCAGCAACACTTATTGCGGGTGCATTCTTGAGGGTTGGGGGAGGTGGAAGAAATAATTCGCTGCACATTTCCAATAAATTAGTAGGTTCATATATGTCAGTTAAATAGGAACAATATGTGGCTTTAAGATTTAGTTGTGTGGCTGTAATCATATCCAACATAGGGTCTGCTAGCCATATGTGAACTTAATCCTACAGAGTTCTTGGGTAAGACCTCGCATTCAGATAATAGGGGAGATTTTTAAAGTATGGGTATACAGAAAAGACGGCTTCTTATGCGTATCCTATGTTGTCACTGGAATTAAGATCAAATTCCTTCAAACTTAAAAACAAGACACCCCACCCCACCCCCAGTTGTAAGAGTGATCAGGAATGAACTAGGAAGCTGAATAGCCTTTTCAGAGGCTACTGAGAATGTGTGATACATTTGCCCTGGGGGATCTTTTAAGTGTGGCCTCTGAAACTTCATTCGCATCTTCAGCAGAATAACTCCAGCAAGTGCAAAACGGTCTCCAAACCCAGCTCTGAGCTGGCTGTGCTGCATCTCTGGTGTTGAAATTTTCAACCTCCCCAGTCCCTTTATCTGCCCTGGGGTTTGGACAATAGAAGGAAAAGGGATGCGAAGGGAGAGAGCTACCCCGAAGTGGACTTATTCACAAGTGTAATTACCTTACTTCTTTAGAATTTATTAAAAATTTTTTAAAAAGAGTTGTTGAGGAAAACAAAACTTTCTCCTGCCTGTACAAACCACCGTTCCTGTCCAGAGAAGAATGAGTTTTAGTAAGTCACTCTCGGTTTTAGATAGTCTAGTGTGACATTTGCAATGGATGACAACTTGAGTTTAAATGAACAGAAACATTTGTATGAGGGCCTGGGTTTTTGCGTGGTTTTACATTCTGAGTATTAAGTCCAGGTCCCTTACAGTCTATCACTGAGCTACCTACCCCGTCCTTCAAATACTGTGTTGTCTATATTATGAAATGTGTGTATCCAGTTACAACTGCTTAAATTTCTGGGTTAAATTCACACATGCCTTAGGTAGAGAGATGCGCTCTTGGTGACGGAGCAAAGGCCGTAGTTGAATGGGATGCTCTTTCTTCCATTTTTAATCTGTATTCATAGTGTGTTCCTTTGCCCGCTGGCCTCAGGCCTTGGCCCTGAGAAGACCCCACACAGGTGCTGTTTCCAGAGTGCACCCAGGGTAGCAGCAGTAGGGCTTCTCTCCTACGGACTTGTCTCCATTTTGGATGGATTAGGGATTTTGCATCCACATCCCAAAGCAGCTGTCGATTCTGAACAAGGCATGTTGATTACTCTGCCTGGGAACCAGGTCTTGTATAGATGGCATGTGCTCTCTTTTAGGTCATCTGTGTTACAGTGTCTGGGACCTGGGAAGAACTTTAGGAGTGAAATGGTTTGGTTACTGCCCCAGTGCAGAAATATTGCCTCTTTTTTCCCCCCTAGCTGAAGCTCTGTTTCAACTTTTCCAGTGGAAATGGCATATGATAGCCTTTAAGAAATTTGTTTAATTGCCCTTTCATCCATGGAGCTGAAAGAAATGGAAAACCAAGTTACTTGTTTGCCCATTTGATACTACACGTTTGACTACCTGCTTCGTGCCGGTCTCTGTCCCTGGAGTTTGGGATACAGCTGCGGAGAATAAACTCCCTTCTTCCTTGCAGCAGTTATTTATTTATTTGCATTTATTCATTTTTAAAAGGTTCAAAAATCCCTGTGTATTAAAGTGACATGGGATTTGTAAACTGGGGAGAAAAAGGAAGTATGTGCTTATTGCTGATGACAGTTAGGGATCAGGTGGCGTTTTTCTCTGAATCACTTCAGAAAGCTTTAAAGATACTGCCTCTCTCCAAGACGTGGGGGTTGTCTCCTCAGGAGGTGGGGGTTTTCTCGGGTGAGGAAGTGGGGACAACGTGCTATTCCCTTTTATTCTAAGTTGACATTACTGAGATTTGAAAATGTGAGAGCAGATGGAGGACTCTAGATTAATGGAGCTGAGAAGGGAAGAGCCATCTATACAACACGTGGACTCTGTGGCTGGGGAGTTTTCTAAACGATCATAACTCTTTGCGGTAATAGGAGCTTTGTACGTTGAGGACCAAAAAGTGCCAACGATTAAGAGTCAGAAGAACACTTTAAAGTGCAGTAATGCTTCTTCTAAAACTGCTTGGAAACCAGTTAATTTCTTTAAAAGAAATCTTTTAAATGACCTTTAGCAATGTGTCCATACCACAGTGGAAGTGGGACTCGGGACACCAGTCAGAGAAGGAAAACGCCCACCGCTGTCGGGTGACGGCCTTCCACCAACTTCGGGAGGTTTATTTCCCCAAGCATAACCCATCTTGCTTAAACTGCTAATTAGAAACCAAACTGTGTGCCTGGCCCTGCCTGACCATCTAAACGCTTTTACACTGGATGCTTAGTGTTGGGCCTGGGCCACTGTGTGTCTCTTGTCAGGACAAAGGGATGAATGATGGCGGGACTCCATGTTGCCACGATTTGGAGAGCCGGCTTTGATTGATAGCCAAAGCACTAAGCATCCCCCCCCCATTGAACATGCCACTCTGGAGTGGGCTTCAGTTTCTTTTCTTTATGGGATCTTAATTTGTTTCAGGGAGAGAAGAGAGGCTGCATTTACACTTTCTTCCCCCAACTGGGACTTGTCTTTTGTGGTCTTGATTACACCTGTCCCAGTTGGGCTCAGCAAAGCTGAACCATTGTGTAAGACTAAGTGAATCTAAAGCTTTTATCCTTTTCCCCAAGGGGCCCTACTTTATAATTTAACTGATACCCTCCTCATCTTTTAAATCTAGATAGACAGAAAACTCTTCCAACTAAACAATACCTCCCCTGACCCACTCAGCGCTGCTGGCAGTCCATCAATGCCACTTCTGTTGAGCACAAAAACAATACACGGGCTAAAGTGACACAGGCAGGATTCGAAAAAGAATTTGCTGGGTGATCAGAAATAAAATTTACTTTGTTTCAGCCCTGGCCTGAGTTAGAAATCAGGGGTGTGTTTCCTGGTGTGATTGTAATCGAATGTTAACTTGTCTCTAGTGTTAGTACCCGTGAATGAGAGCACGGCGCTCAAGCCCAGTGACACGGGAAGTCATGAGTGCAGACGCTGTTTGTACATTCTTGGAACTGTGGCCCCGTGCAATGGGGTGTGTTGTGTCGAGCGAGGGAGCAGGCTCAAAAAAGCAGGAAGGAGTCATCCTCCAAGAAGGTAACTTTGGGCCCTTCGAGTAGGACTTCTGTTCAAAACAAACACACAAAACTTTTTTTTTCTGTTATGCAAAAGGAAATTAACATGAAACTTACCTTATTTATTTTGATAAGTAGCATCGCTTGGGGAAGATATTTATAATATTATTAATTTATAATTTTCTTAGAAATTGAAAAGTCATTCTTTTCTATAATACACCATTTTATCAGGCGTTGCTCTCTCACTTTTTGTGCACAAGCGCCAAGATTGTTGCGATAATTCACACATAGTCCCTGTGTCTTACTGTGGTTTGTCTCTTTAATTGAGGTATTGGCCCAAGTGGCTGAGCCTAGCCTGTTAGGGCTCCGGTCCTGTAACTCTGTTTTCCTGACAGCAGAACTGAGTGAGGAAATCAAGTCCAAGGTGGCCACAGACAAGTGTCAATAAGCTTGTAATAAGTTATAATGACAAGCATGGATAAACGGTGTGTGCAGTGAGCTCTGGATGCGAGAGAGAGCCTTTTGAAGCAATCCAGTGTAGCTCAGCTGTTAGCGTTCAGGGTTGGTGGAGAGTGGACTGACATGAGGCAGGAGGTACGTGTCATGCAGGTGTTTTTATGTAGACATGTCTTCGCTGTTGCTACTCTCTGGATACTTTATATCCTACTCATGCCTTGCTCCCAACCTAAGCTATTCTTAGTTTTGGAATTGGTGGAAGGAAGACACTGAAAATGAACAGACTACCAATTAATTCCTCAGGGCTGGCTAGGTTCTGTAGAGGAGGCGTGAGAAAGGATTCACACCGAGCCCTTAGAGGAGAAACCTGAAGATCCAGGAACTTTAGCTGCAACTAGGATTAGCAGAAAAAGGAACTCGAAGCCCACTGGATCCTATAAGAATAGGAGTTTATTAAAGACCAACGTTCCCTTAAATTTTAATACCCATTTCATTCATCTCATTTGTGTGTGTATTTTTTTATGTCATATACATTTGTGGATCTCATTAAAAGTGTCCACTGAATTTGTTTTGACCTGATTTTGAAACTTAGAAAAAAAGCGGCCTTCAAAAGTCTTTGTGAATGAAGAACTTGTTCAGAATCTTGATTTTGGTTTTTTGAGACAGGGTCTTACTGTATACGTCACACTGGCCTTGAACTAGGTGTGTAACTGCTAAGTAGCACAGGGTGGTCTCAAAATTCATGATCCTCCTGCTTCTGCCTCCATGTCCTGGCATTACAGTATGTGTCACCATGTCTGGTAGCATCTTGATTTTATTTTTTTAGTTTATTCTATTCAAATTTCTGTTGAAACAATTATACCCCTATTCTCAGAATACACAACACACAGAGTATGTGTATGATAGACAAGTGAGAAGTAACGTACACAGGAAAATGAGACAATAGCCATCACTCACTTGGTTTGAGGCAGCCTATTAGTGGGTAAAGCTTTGGGATGGGACGGTTCTTTTTCCTATTGCTGTGGACAAGATGTTGTGGGAGGAAGGGTTGCCTTTTGCTTAAGGTTTGAGGGGCTGTAGACCATCCTGCTGCCGAAGGAATGGTGGTGGCCAGCTCCATGGCATCCTGTTCACATTATGGAGGACCAGGAACTAGAGATTCTGAGCCTGGAAGTGGAGCGAGGCTGTAACCCTCAAGGCCACTTCCTCCAGCTAAGCCCCACCTCTCAAAGCTTACACAGTCTCCCAAAATAGTGCTACCAATTTGAAACCAGGTGTTCAAATATGTGAACCTGTGGGTGACATTTTGATATTCGAGCCATACAAGGAACCAAAGCTCTTAGATCAATACGCACACAGGCCTACGATCTGTATCCATTAGGTTAAAGTGTGTTGATGTAATAAAATGACTGAGGTTTGGTGGTTACATAGCAAAGAGTTATTTCTCATTGAAAGTTCTTACCAGTTGCATCTTTGAGGGCTGGTCTGTTTTGACTCCAGCACCCAACCCAGGCTTGTGTGTCTGGTGGCAGAGCAGAAAGATCCTGGATCCTGAGCTGACTTTGATGGGTCACTTGCCCTTGGATCTCATTGACTAAAATAATGATCATCCCAAACTCATCAGGATGAGGATGAATAATAGTCTGGTAAAGAGTAGCCCTGGAAGTTACTTGGCCAAGCTTGCGAGCCATGGGATGGGAGGTTGATCCTTCAGGGAGAAGCAGCAAGTATTTTGAATAACAATTGACCGTAGTGCGCTATGCACTGAATCTTCTGGATCGTCGTGAAGCCAAGGGTCCTTATTATTAGTAGGGGTGTGTGTGTGTGTGTGTGTTTGTGTGTGTGAGAGAGAGAGAAAGAGAGATTTACTCAGCAAAGGTTCATTGTTCATTCAAGATTCTTGAATTGAATCCAGAGCCTTAAAAAAAAAAGATTGGTCTTTAGTGATCGTCCTCACTCTCCTAAGCCTGTTCTGATCACAGCTGGTTGTGGTGCGATGATGGCAAAGTAGTAAGGAAAGTAAAGAAGGAGGAACAGCCGGAGCGAACTGAGGGCACACAGTGATGGAGTCTGTTGTTCACCCACGGTGAGCTTCCAGTGGCATCATCGCCGAGTGATGCAGTGACCTTCCGAAAGACCTTCTGTACTGCTTGCTGGCGGCCTCAACTTGGGACTTTACTCGATGGGAAATAGCTGTGAGGACATTAGGATTTCCAGCTGCTTGACAGAATCATTTCCCTTGGGAAGCATCCAAAGCAGCCCGTTCCCAGCCGGCCTGTCCTAAATGCAGATGTATCACTTCCTCTCCTTGCCTCCGTCTGCTGAGAGAGGGGCAGCCTCTCAGCATTTGGGGGGACAGCTGCAGGCTCTGAAACCAGGATGCTCCAGCGGGATGTGCCAAACTCTGTGACCTCAGGCAGGTTACTCATCTCCTTTGTAGACTAGTAACAGTCCTTTATGAGAAGATTTAGCAATGTATAGTTCAATACAATCAAAAAAAAAAGATTTAGCTTCCTCAGCCATGCTTACAGCGATACCTTGATGGTCTACAGTAAGATGTGGTTGGTGGGGGGCAGGGGGCAGTGAATGTTGAGGTAGTAACAGCTTTGTGCTGATGGCGGGGTTCAAACTTAAGACTGCCACCCCCTCACTTTAGCGGGAACTGAGCCTTGGAAGGGTATAGCCCCCCTCTTCTAGCTAGCACCCCTTTGAATCATGTAGTAAGCATTCCAGCTCTCATCATAAACCTCCCATTGCATATGGGCTTTGGCCAGTTTCTTCTTTGAATTCGCACACTAATGACTGACGGCAGCATTGTCGCATCCCACTTAGAGTTCTCTGGAGTATGTGCTAGTTACGTTATCTCTTTTTAAAGACACTAATGAATAGTTGGGGTGATAGTGTACCTCTAATCCTGCCTCTCTGGAAAACGAGGCCGCAGAATTATCGTGAGGCCAACCTGAGCTACGGAATGAGACCATTCCAAAAAAGAAATCTCGTAAGCAAATGAATAAATAAATCTGTAAGTAAATAACAAGGGATTATCAGATATTGATACGAATGGTAAGAAGCAAGCAGGCCCTCATCACATTGGCAGTGCGTTGGAGCAGCTTTTGGCCATGGTCATATATCCTTAGTCTGGGGGTCAGAGTGAGGGACATGTCTGTTGTGGACCTACATTCCCTATCATCATTGGCTGAAGAAGTGAAATCTCATTCTGCAAGCGTGCCGCCTAAGACTTGCATTGAACTTGTGTGTGGATGCTACCTCCACACGGCTTCCCTTGGTCTATGAGGTGCTATATGAACCTCAGGTAGATGTAGAGTCAGAGCTGTGCTGATGAACTCAGGCTTAGCGTTTCTGGCCTATGTACATATCTGGATGTGTGAAGGATGGCCGTCCCAAAGGGAATCCATGACCGAGGGCACAGAAGGTGGTGGTTTGAGACTCACTTCGGCCAGTAAGTTGGGCAACTCTGAGGTACAGGATACCTTCTGAGGGTTCCTACTGAGCCTCAGTCTGCAGGGGTGATTAGCTTCCCAGTCATTGTCCACTAGCTTCTCCTGTGTTTCACTCTGTCTAGTCTGTACTCAGGTTCTACTGCATCCCACCAAACAACTCCTTCATGTGCGACTGTCTCAGGTCCTTGCCTTCTAAGGAAACCTGGATGACATCACATTGTTCCTGTCTGAGGGGGCTCTTTGACTTCATATAGTAAAATAGTCGGAATGTTTTATAAAAGCAGGCTACCTGGGATGATAAAATGATCCTCAAGTGCTGGGCAGTAGTGGCGCCGGCCTTTAATCCCAGCACACAGGAGGCAGAGGCAGGCAGTCTCTGAGTTTGAGCCCAGCTTGGTCTACAGAAGGAGTTCTGGGATAGCTCAGGTTACACAGAGAAGCCCTGTCTAGAAAAACAAACAAACAAATTGAACATTTACTAGGGTTTTTTTTAACCACCTCTTCACGGAGAACACGCATCAAACTTTTGTAAAAAGAGGCCTCTGAAAAGAAGAGAGTGTATCAGAGTTCTCTGGGATTTTCACATGTAGATCTTTGGAGTGGAACTCCCCAAGTTCTCAGGTTAGATGTGCTTACTTGGGAAGGGATAGCATTCATTAAGACTGGATTTATTTACCTATTTCAGATAAATTTCATTTCTTATTAGTCCAATTTGGAATGATTGAGAGCCTTTGTTTTTTCCCCTTCTATATAATATGCTGACTAAGGATAAGCTAGAAGGCAGATAAGAATTAGAATCTTCAGGGTTCTAATCCAGCCTGTTCTGATCGCTAGCTCTCTGAATAAAACACAGCTTAAAGGTCGGACTCATGTAATTCATCCATGTGATGTGTAGCAGGATGCTTATCTTGTGAGCTCACGAGTACCACAGCCATGTCTGTTAAGAAGACACTGTCAGAACTTCCCTTCATCTTTCTGCCCTCCCATCCTCTTCCCTCCTGTCTTCTGCAATCTTTCCCAGGATTTGGAGTGAGTGACAGAGACGCCTCCTCTCAGGGCTGAGCTCTCATCAATTACTTCTTCGTCCTTTGAGGAGTTCTGAGTCTCTGTATTAATTTACTGCCAACAGACACTTCTCTGACTAAAGCTGAGAGCAGCATTAATCTATCGCTCTAAACAAACATTTAGAAGTCGGCGCGACCCTGTCCATTGAGCACAAGGACAGCAGCTCCCTCTGACAGGGCCTCTGACCGACCTGGTCATGAGCTTTGCACCTGGTGGACAATACCAGGCCTGAATTCCTTGCTGTGGGGCAGGTCTCAAGATTGAGCAATATTAAGGCCCTGGATTAGCTTGTTTGCCCAAGAGTTTTTAGGATAATTGCTCAAATGATCTCTTTACTTGGGCCAGAGGCTGTTTCTGAAATCCTGGAGAGATTCTTAGAAAGGTCTCACACACACAGCAGGCCCATTCAGCGGAGGACCACCTTCTCCCCAGTGTTAATTAGCATCTCTCCGCCCAGCTTTGTTGGCTTTGGCTTGTGTGTGCCCCAGCAGCCTGGGACAGCTACCTTGGATTAGCCTGTCTGTCTGTTAGTTCCCTATCTCTTTGTTTTCTGGCTCTCCATCCCTCTTAGTCACCTCTCCCCGAGGGAATGGTGGTTGCAAAGTTTGTAAGTAAGCACACAGTCATCTCTGAACCCTCTAAGAAAGTTTTCTAATTGTTGCTGTCAGATTTGCCTCCTTGTGAAGCTAAAATTCCTTGGCATTTTTCTGGTTGTAAGGCAGACAGTTAAGGTTTCAGCCATTGAAATGACCAATTACTTTGCTGTCTACAGTTGCAGCTTAGAACTGGCTTTTAAGCTGGGTGGTTGAGTATCTGCAACTGAACTGGGCTTTTTTAAAAAAGGTTTTATTTAGCATATGTTAGCTATACATAGTAATGTGTTGAATTACGACATTTTCGTGTATGTGTATAATGTATTGGATCGTAGTCACTCCCATTACCCTTCTTACCCTCCTCCAACTCCTGCGAACCCCATTTATTTCCCCATCTATTTCCTTCTACTTTCACATCTTTTTTTTACTTTTTCAAAAATTCTTTTTTAGTTTAAAAATTTTTTTATTTTGATATCATTGTTAATTAAAATGTGATTATGTAACTGTCCCCTTCCTCCCTCTATCTCCTTCCAAATGCCTCCCTACAAATTGATAGCCTCCTCTGATTATTAGTTTTACATATATGTGTTTATGTATGCATATATATTATGGTTTTAGGACTGGCCACTTTGTATTGGCCAACCAATTCTTTTATTTTTGTTTTTTTGAGACCAAATGGGTTTCATTAAATTTGCTCATAAGCACAGTGAGAAGCTATTTACACCATGTTGCCTGGGCACCCAACTTTTGGCTACATTGTTGAAGAAAGTACCCTCCGTCTCCCATCAGCAATTAACGGGCTATCAGTCCTCAGAGGCGAGAGGCCTTCTGAGCCCCTCCTCCCCACTTGACAGTGTGTCAAGGGAGGGCCCCATTGTATGCAGGTGATCACAGCCACTGTGAATTTACATGTGCAGTGGCCATGCCATGCTTGTATGTGCAATGGCCATGCCCTGCTTGGGAGACAGCTGTCCACAACACTCTGCCCTTCTGGCTTATATAGTCTTTTCATCTTTCCTTTCCACCGTGTTTCCTGAGCCTTGCAACTGGTGATACAGAGGGTTCGAGGCCAGCCTGGTCTACAAGAGCTAGTTCCAGGACAGTCTCCAAAGGTACAGAGAAACCCTGTCTCAACCCCCCCCATTTCAAGATGTCGTGGATTGTAGTGATATGGGGGGCGCAGGCCTGCTTTTCGTCCCGCCCGGCTCCC
>LOJH01055883.1:0-11796 GCA_001685095.1 Ellobius talpinus | reverse complement strand
TCAGTATGGCAGTTTCTCAGAAAATTGGAAATCAACCTACCTCAAGACCCAGCATACTCTTGGTCATATACCCAAAGTATGCACACTTGTGCTTCAAGGATATTTGCTCAAATATGTTCATAGCAGCATTATTTGTAATAGGCAGAACCTGGAAATATTTTTGATGTCACTCAGTCAAAGAATGGGTAATGAAAATGTGGTTCATTTACACAATGGAGTACTACTCTGTGATAAAAAAGCAATGGCATCTAGAAATTTGCATGCAAATGGATGGAACTAGAGAAATCATCCTGAGTGAGGTAACCCAGGCCCAGAAAGATAAGCGTGATTTGCACTCGTGGATATTAGACATAAAATGAAGAATAATGAGTCTATAGTCCATGATGACCTAGAAGCTAGATAACAATGAAAACCCTTAAAAAAATACATAGATCAGCCTGGGAAGGGCAAAGAGACAAGATCTCCTGAGAAAATTAGGAGCATGGGAGTGGTGGGAGAAGTGAGGGAGGAAGGGGAGAAGGAGAAGAGAAAGGGAAGGACATGAGAGCTTGAGAGAAGGGGATATTCGATGTCCTTGAGGGAAGGACAAAGAGGGAGAGCAGGGAAAGATATCTCCTGATTGAGGGAGCCCTTATGGACTAGCTAGAAATATGACACTAGTGAAATTCCCAGGAATCCACAAGGATGACCCCAGCTAAGACTCTAAGCAATTGTGGAGAGGGTGCCTGAACTGGCCTTGACCTGTATTCAGATTGATGACTGTCTTAAATGTCATCATAGAGCCTTCATCCTGCAACTGACAGAAGCACACACAGAGTTCCATAGCAAAATCCTGAGCTGAGCTCCCAAAATCAAATAGAAGAGTGGGAGTAGTGATAATATGAGCAACTGGGTCAAGTCTATGGTGGGGATACTCATTGAAACAGCTTACCTGAGCTATTGGGAGTTCTCTCACTCTGGACTGACATTGGGGCAGCCAGCATAGGACTAGGCCTGCTGAATGCGGATGACAGTTGTATGGCTGGAGCAGACTGTGAGGTCACTGGCAGTGAGACCAAGATTTATTCCTACAGCTTGTACTGGCTTCTTGGAACCCATTCTTTTTTGGAGCAATATCTTTCTCAGCCTAGATATAGTGGGGGTGACTTACCATGAAAAGCTTTACACTCAGAGGAGGAGATGGTGGGGTGAAGGTTCCAGGATTAGGAGAGGGAGTGGGAACTGGACTTGGTATGTAAAATAAGAAAAGATAATTTTTTAAAAAAATAAATTAATTAAGTGAAAATATTGGCAATCTGAATCAAATAACACATTAGAAAAATCATCCAGCAGGATCAAGTAGGCTTCATCCCATATATCCAGGGATGATTCAACATAAAAGAATATGTCAATGTACTCCACCACAAAAAGAAACTGAAAGGAAAAAAAGACACAAGATCATCTCATTAGATGCAGAAACATCTTTTGCTAAATCTACTGCTCTTTCATGATAAAGATCTTAGAGAAAGCAGGGATATAAAGAACATATCTAAACATAATAAAGGCAAAATACAGCAAGCAAAAAAAAATGAAAAACATACAAGAAAATAGAAAGGTCCCTCATGCTCTTGGGTAGGTTGGACCAATATAGTAAAAATGGAAACATTACCAAAACGAGTCTACAGATTCAATGCAATTCCCAACAAAATCCCAGCAAAATTCTTCACATACCCTGAAAGAACAATACTCAACTTCATATGGAAGAAGAAGAACAGCAACAAAACCAGAATAGCCAAAACAATCCTGTATAATAAAGGAACTGCCATAGGCACCACCGTGTTTGGATGAAATGTTTTGTAAATATCTTAGGGCATTTGAATTATAGCATTTGCTATCTCTAGCATTTCTCTGTTTAGTTTTAAGTCTCACACTATTGGTATATAAGGATCAATAATATGTGATTTAAGCTGTAGGGCTCTTTCTTTTACAAACTTGGCTACTCTTGTGGTTAGGGTATAGATGTTAAGAATTGAAATGTCAACTTTGTAGATTTTTCTTTTGATAAGTATGTAGTATTCTTTATCTCTTCTGGTTAGTTTTAGTTTGAAATCTATTTTTGTAGATATTAAAATGGCTACTCCAGCTTTGTTATGTCCATTTGCATGCAATATATTTTTCCAACCCTTTACTCTGAGGTAATTTCTAATCTCTGATGTTGAGTTGTCTTTATTGGATATAACAAAAGGATGGGGCACATTTTTATAGATATTCTGTTAGTCTGTGACTTTCTTGTGAATTGTTTCATCCGAACACAAAAGAATATACATTCTTCTCTAAACGTCATGGAAGTCTCTCCAAAATTGAGAACACAAAGCAAGTCTCAATAGATACAAGGAAATTGAAATAACTCCTTGCATCCTATCAGACCACCATAGGTTATAGCTGAATATCAACAACAGAAATCTTGCAAACTCATGGAAACTAGACAACTCTCTACTGTTGGAGATCAGATGGAAAGAGGGAAGGGAGCTGAGACTAAAGGAGGGAATAATGGCAAACATAGCTAGAATTGAATAGCATTTGCAGAGCATTTGACGACCAATACTGATATCTAGTGCAAGAAAGATTTGCTGTAAGATATGAAGTCAATCCTAATAAAGTCTCCAAATAGTGACAAATGTGATCCCCCACTGGCCATCTCTTGTCACCAAAGAAATGACAGTTCTGGGACTGGGTTTCATAAAATTAAGTTGTTTATCAAAGGAATTCCATGGAAATTCCCAAATATCTCAAGCTATTGCCAGGACAATAGGCTGTCTGTCCTTCACAAACTAACAGCAAGTCAACATTGCTGTAAACAACACCCACACAACTCATAGAACATGGAAATGTCAAGCTGGTGTCTACATAGAACCTTTACCCACTTCTGCTAGCTTTTATGAAATGGAATGGCACTCTGAAAACTATCCAAAGAGAAATGTTAACACCAGTCCAAACACAATACATTCATTCTATAATCTTCTTCTTCACCTATTTCTGCTTATACTAAGGAAATTCCAAAAAGTGGAAGAAAAAGAGGGGGAAGGGAAAAAGAATGTAATAGAAAGTTGTGGAAGAGAAAACCAAAAGGGAGTGGGAGAAAGAAAATATTTACTTAAAGAACTAAAGGCTGAAGAGTTCCCTAGCCTTTGGATACACATGAACAATAAATTTCTGAACATCAAGATACCACAAATAGGATGAATGTCAAGAAATTTCATGCAAACATACTATAGCCAAATTTTCAAAAATTAAATCCAGAGGCATTTGAAGATACCAAGTGAAAACTGACTTACTGTAGAGAAGGAAGTTCCTACACAACTGTCCGATGATTTCACAACAGAAATCTTGAAGCGCAGAATGGAATGAATGATATATTCAAAGTACAAAAAGAACACGAATGAAGCAAATGCTTTTCCACTTCCACATTAGCATGTCTTTTGGTGTTGTCTTTGTATTCACTAGTACCAGCATGCTAGTGAGACTTCATAGATATTCTTCTGCTAACCTTAGAAAACAGAGTTTCAAAGAAAACTTCACGTTCTCCTGGGTCTTACAACCTTTCTGCCCCCTCTTCCACAATGACTCCTGATCCGTAGATGCAGGAAGTGTGTTTTAGATGTACCAGCTCTATATTTTAGAGCCCCATGGTTCAGTGAAACCTGTCTGCTTCAAAGAGAAGTTTTTCAAGACCTCAATCCTAGACAAAGAACAACATGCAACTAAGGAGTGCTAAGAGCAGGAGAAATAGTCTTCCCCAGGGAAATGCACACCAACTGTTCAATATCAAGTGATCAGTGCTGAAAACATACAAATAACAGAATATGAACAGAGCAGGTAGTATATATACACTTGCAATAACAGTTAGAGAAAAAAGGCTATGAATTCAACAGAGAGCAAGGGGGACATTATGTGGGAGGCGAAATGATGTATTTATATTATAATGTTAAAAAATTAAAAGAAATTAAATGTTAAAAATTACTAAAATTCACCAAAACCGTCTTTCAAAATAAGAAAAACAGAGACATTCCTAGACCTTAGACAAATGAAAATTGGCAGAGTTCTTTACACTGGACTTGCTTTGCATGCCCTCTGTGATGTTCTCTGCTGTGAGAGAGGGTAGATATAGCTTATTCTAGCATCTTGAAAAGTTGTAAGTCTCTCTGTACTAACCAGTACCCATGAAATAAGCGTCTCTGGCCCACATTGATTGTATCTAATATCTAGATAGAAACATAAGTAATTAGAAGGCAACTTGACAATGTAACAACTAAGCAAAAATTTTAGCATAAGCGAGAAGAGGTTTCCCCCAGGGCCCATGGTCTCCCTAACCATTTTTAAACCATGTTTATAGTATAAGACATCAAGCCCTGAATGCATTCCTGTCAAACAAGCTCTCAAATGCAATCAAGTGAGTAATTGGTTTCCTGTCTTAACCTGTCTTGCCACTATTGTACCAGGTGACAAATCTTGTATGGCAGATCCATATTGTAGCAGGAAGAGTCCTACAATGCTACTTCTCACCTTTCACCTTGTTTGAGACAGAATCTTGTCAACTCAGCTGCTTATGTTAAACTAGATGGCCCATGAGCTTCTAGGAAGTTTTTCTCTTTTTTTGCCTCCCATCTTTTACTAATACCACAGGGATTACAGATTTTCATTACATGGACTCTGGAAATTTGAATTTACAAGATTGACACTTTTGTAGCAATTGCTGTATTCACTGATTCATCCCCTAGCCCCATGGCAGTGAAAGTTGATTGGAGTGATTTGGTATAGGTCAATCCTAATCAATTAGTGAAGCTGGAGAATATGCATAGGCATGTTTTCTATTTACTTGATTCCATAATTATTCTCTTCATCCCAGGTAACCCTTGAACATAAGAAAGTTTGGTTTACCCAGTCTAGCTAAGGAGAGGTAATTTAAGTAGCCTTATGAAATAGAAAGCATGTGGATCTGTTCTCTTAATTGAAATGAAAAGACCAACTTCATGACTGAAAAAAAGTTCCATAAATGCTTAAAAGATTCTTCACCCATAAAAGAAGCTTGAGAAGATCCATTTTCCTCAACAGTAACTGCCCTTTAGTACCACCTCTCCCAACAACTTGGAGTTTATAAAAATTGTTCTAAATTATCTATTCTGGATTTTACCACAGGGTCTTGAATCTGTGACTGTGTGGGGGGAAACACTCAGACATCTTGCTTTCCAGACTGTTTCTATCTTGCAGCCAGTGCTGAAAACCCATGAACTTGGTCATTTTTCATGTGCCATCTAGCTTTATATTACAGATTATTTTCTAAGTTCTCTCATTGGAGAAATTATTTTGAAATCTATTTGCCTTTTCAAAAGATATTTATTTGTATTTGTGTATGGGAAGGGGTGATGCATACGAGTGCACTGCCTATGGAGGCCTGAAGATGACTTAGATCTCCTTGAGCCAGAGTTCCAAGAATTTGTAGACACCCTATGTGGGTTTTAGGAACTGTGCTCTGGTCCTCTGCAAGAGCAGAAAGCACTGAAAACCTGTGGGCCCTTGCCCCACCTCTCCTATTTCCCTCTTGTGGCTGATCTTTCACATAGTGGAAACATGAAAACACTAAAATGAACATATTTTAGTAACAAAACAGGGGTTTGATCTATTTATATCTAGAATTAGATACCTCCCTATCCATATTACAAAACATTTTCAAGTTCCCAAGAAATTTAAACCTTATTCAAATAATTCAGGTTTATAAGAAGATTTTTTGTCTTTTAAATAGTTATAATAAAATATCAGCTTAAGGAAAAATTAACAAGAAGAAATTGTGTTTTCTGGTTCCAAGGATAAAAAGACCTAGATGATCTTACTATCTAATTATTGTGGGAAACCATGAACATTGATAATATCCCATATTATTCTTAGAGAATATGTGGTATCCATGTCCAATAACTCATAAGGTGGTAAGCTTTGACTGGCACCGATATTTTCATTTAAAAGCCGGTGTCTTCTGAAACTTTCTGTTAACTCATACGGGGTGCCTCTTTTCAAACACTTTTCTTTTTAGTTATGTCTTGAAGTAGTTGCAGACTAGTGTGTTTCTTAAGGCTTTGTTATATATCCTTAATTGTAGATAACCTACTCCTTACTCATTCATTTCCCACAACCCCTTGTTCATTTTAGTGTTTTCATGTTTCCACTATGTGAAAGATCAGCAACAAGAAGGAAATAGGAGAGGTGGGGCAAGGGCCCACAGGTTTTCAGTGCTTTCTGCTCTTGCAGAGGACCAGAGCACAGTTCCTAAAACCCACATAGGGTGTCTACAAATTCTTGGAACTCTGGCTCAAGGAGATCTAAGTCATCTTCAGGCCTCCATAGGCAGTGCACTCGTATGCATCACCCCTTCCCATACACAAATACAAATAAATATCTTTTGAAAAGGCAAATAGATTTCAAAATAATTTCTCCAATGAGAGAACTTAGAAAATAATCTGTAATATAAAGCTAGATGGCACATGAAAAATGACCAAGTTCATGGGTTTTCAGCACTGGCTGCAAGATAGAAACAGTCTGGAAAGCAAGATGTCTGAGTGTTTCCCCCCACACAGTCACAGATTCAAGACCCTGTGGTAAAATCCAGAATAGATAATTTAGAACAATTTTTATAAACTCCAAGTTGTTGGGAGAGGTGGTACTAAAGGGCAGTTACTGTTGAGGAAAATGGATCTTCTCAAGCTTCTTTTATGGGTGAAGAATCTTTTAAGCATTTATGGAACTTTTTTTCAGTCATGAAGTTGGTCTTTTCATTTCAATTAAGAGAACAGATCCACATGCTTTCTATTTCATAAGGCTACTTAAATTACCTCTCCTTAGCTAGACTGGGTAAACCAAACTTTCTTATGTTCAAGGGTTACCTGGGATGAAGAGAATAATTATGGAATCAAGTAAATAGAAAACATGCCTATGCATATTCTCCAGCTTCACTAATTGATTAGGATTGACCTATACCAAATCACTCCAATCAACTTTCACTGCCATGGGGCTAGGGGATGAATCAGTGAATACAGCAATTGCTACAAAAGTGTCAATCTTGTAAATTCAAATTTCCAGAGTCCATGTAATGAAAATCTGTAATCCCTGTGGTATTAGTAAAAGATGGGAGGCAAAAAAAGAGAAAAACTTCCTAGAAGCTCATGGGCCATCTAGTTTAACATAAGCAGCTGAGTTGACAAGATTCTGTCTCAAACAAGGTGAAAGGTGAGAAGTAGCATTGTAGGACTCTTCCTGCTACAATATGGATCTGCCATACAAGATTTGTCACCTGGTACAATAGTGGCAAGACAGGTTAAGACAGGAAACCAATTACTCACTTGATTGCATTTGAGAGCTTGTTTGACAGGAATGCATTCAGGGCTTGATGTCTTATACTATAAACATGGTTTAAAAATGGTTAGGGAGACCATGGGCCCTGGGGGAAACCTCTTCTCGCTTATGCTAAAATTTTTGCTTAGTTGTTACATTGTCAAGTTGCCTTCTAATTACTTATGTTTCTATCTAGATATTAGATACAATCAATGTGGGCCAGAGACGCTTATTTCATGGGTACTGGTTAGTACAGAGAGACTTACAACTTTTCAAGATGCTAGAATAAGCTATATCTACCCTCTCTCACAGCAGAGAACATCACAGAGGGCATGCAAAGCAAGTCCAGTGTAAAGAACTCTGCCAATTTTCATTTGTCTAAGGTCTAGGAATGTCTCTGTTTTTCTTATTTTGAAAGACGGTTTTGGTGAATTTTAGTAATTTTTAACATTTAATTTCTTTTAATTTTTTAACATTATAATATAAATACATCATTTCGCCTCCCACATAATGTCCCCCTTGCTCTCTGTTGAATTCATAGCCTTTTTTCTCTAACTGTTATTGCAAGTGTATATATACTACCTGCTCTGTTCATATTCTGTTATTTGTATGTTTTCAGCACTGATCACTTGATATTGAACAGTTGGTGTGCATTTCCCTGGGGAAGACTATTTCTCCTGCTCTTAGCACTCCTTAGTTGCATGTTGTTCTTTGTCTAGGATTGAGGTCTTGAAAAACTTCTCTTTGAAGCAGACAGGTTTCACTGAACCATGGGGCTCTAAAATATAGAGCTGGTACATCTAAAACACACTTCCTGCATCTACGGATCAGGAGTCATTGTGGAAGAGGGGGCAGAAAGGTTGTAAGACCCAGGAGAACGTGAAGTTTTCTTTGAAACTCTGTTTTCTAAGGTTAGCAGAAGAATATCTATGAAGTCTCACTAGCATGCTGGTACTAGTGAATACAAAGACAACACCAAAAGACATGCTAATGTGGAAGTGGAAAAGCATTTGCTTCATTCGTGTTCTTTTTGTACTTTGAATATATCATTCATTCCATTCTGCGCTTCAAGATTTCTGTTGTGAAATCATCGGACAGTTGTGTAGGAACTTCCTTCTCTACAGTAAGTCAGTTTTCACTTGGTATCTTCAAATGCCTCTGGATTTAATTTTTGAAAATTTGGCTATAGTATGTTTGCATGAAATTTCTTGACATTCATCCTATTTGTGGTATCTTGATGTTCAGAAATTTATTGTTCATGTGTATCCAAAGGCTAGGGAACTCTTCAGCCTTTAGTTCTTTAAGTAAATATTTTCTTTCTCCCACTCCCTTTTGGTTTTCTCTTCCACAACTTTCTATTACATTCTTTTTCCCTTCCCCCTCTTTTTCTTCCACTTTTTGGAATTTCCTTAGTATAAGCAGAAATAGGTGAAGAAGAAGATTATAGAATGAATGTATTGTGTTTGGACTGGTGTTAACATTTCTCTTTGGATAGTTTTCAGAGTGCCATTCCATTTCATAAAAGCTAGCAGAAGTGGGTAAAGGTTCTATGTAGACACCAGCTTGACATTTCCATGTTCTATGAGTTGTGTGGGTGTTGTTTACAGCAATGTTGACTTGCTGTTAGTTTGTGAAGGACAGACAGCCTATTGTCCTGGCAATAGCTTGAGATATTTGGGAATTTCCATGGAATTCCTTTGATAAACAACTTAATTTTATGAAACCCAGTCCCAGAACTGTCATTTCTTTGGTGACAAGAGATGGCCAGTGGGGGATCACATTTGTCACTATTTGGAGACTTTATTAGGATTGACTTCATATCTTACAGCAAATCTTTCTTGCACTAGATATCAGTATTGGTCGTCAAATGCTCTGCAAATGCTATTCAATTCTAGCTATGTTTGCCATTATTCCCTCCTTTAGTCTCAGCTCCCTTCCCTCTTTCCATCTGATCTCCAACAGTAGAGAGTTGTCTAGTTTCCATGAGTTTGCAAGATTTCTGTTGTTGATATTCAGCTATAACCTATGGTGGTCTGATAGGATGCAAGGAGTTATTTCAATTTCCTTGTATCTATTGAGACTTGCTTTGTGTTCTCAATTTTGGAGAGACTTCCATGACGTTTAGAGAAGAATGTATATTCTTTTGTGTTCGGATGAAACAATTCACAAGAAAGTCACAGACTAACAGAATATCTATAAAAATGTGCCCCATCCTTTTGTTATATCCAATAAAGACAACTCAACATCAGAGATTAGAAATTACCTCAGAGTAAAGGGTTGGAAAAATATATTGCATGCAAATGGACATAACAAAGCTGGAGTAGCCATTTTAATATCTACAAAAATAGATTTCAAACTAAAACTAACCAGAAGAGATAAAGAATACTACATACTTATCAAAAGAAAAATCTACAAAGTTGACATTTCAATTCTTAACATCTATACCCTAACCACAAGAGTAGCCAAGTTTGTAAAAGAAAGAGCCCTACAGCTTAAATCACATATTATTGATCCTTATATACCAATAGTGTGAGACTTAAAACTAAACAGAGAAATGCTAGAGATAGCAAATGCTATAATTCAAATGCCCTAAGATATTTACAAAACATTTCATCCAAACACGGTGGTGCCTATGGCAGTTCCTTTATTATACAGGATTGTTTTGGCTATTCTGGTTTTGTTGCTGTTCTTCTTCTTCCATATGAAGTTGAGTATTGTTCTTTCAGGGTATGTGAAGAATTTTGCTGGGATTTTGTTGGGAATTGCATTGAATCTGTAGACTCGTTTTGGTAATGTTTCCATTTTTACTATATTGGTCCAACCTACCCAAGAGCATGAGGGACCTTTCTATTTTCTTGTATGTTTTTCATTTTTTTTTGCTTGCTGTATTTTGCCTTTATTATGTTTAGATATGTTCTTTATATCCCTGCTTTCTCTAAGATCTTTATCATGAAAGAGCAGTAGATTTAGCAAAAGATGTTTCTGCATCTAATGAGATGATCTTGTGTCTTTTTTTCCTTTCAGTTTCTTTTTGTGGTGGAGTACATTGACATATTCTTTTATGTTGAATCATCCCTGGATATATGGGATGAAGCCTACTTGATCCTGCTGGATGATTTTTCTAATGTGTTATTTGATTCAGATTGCCAATATTTTCACTTAATTAATTTATTTTTTTAAAAAATTATCTTTTCTTATTTTACATACCAAGTCCAGTTCCCACTCCCTCTCCTAATCCTGGAACCTTCACCCCACCATCTCCTCCTCTGAGTGTAAAGCTTTTCATGGTAAGTCACCCCCACTATATCTAGGCTGAGAAAGATATTGCTCCAAAAAAGAATGGGTTCCAAGAAGCCAGTACAAGCTGTAGGAATAAATCTTGGTCTCACTGCCAGTGACCTCACAGTCTGCTCCAGCCATACAACTGTCATCCGCATTCAGCAGGCCTAGTCCTATGCTGGCTGCCCCAATGTCAGTCCAGAGTGAGAGAACTCCCAATAGCTCAGGTAAGCTGTTTCAATGAGTATCCCCACCATAGACTTGACCCAGTTGCTCATATTATCACTACTCCCACTCTTCTATTTGATTTTGGGAGCTCAGCTCAGGATTTTGCTATGGAACTCTGTGTGTGCTTCTGTCAGTTGCAGGATGAAGGCTCTATGATGACATTTAAGACAGTCATCAATCTGAATACAGGTCAAGGCCAGTTCAGGCACCCTCTCCACAATTGCTTAGAGTCTTAGCTGGGGTCATCCTTGTGGATTCCTGGGAATTTCACTAGTGTCATATTTCTAGCTAGTCCATAAGGGCTCCCTCAATCAGGAGATATCTTTCCCTGCTCTCCCTCTTTGTCCTTCCCTCAAGGACATCGAATATCCCCTTCTCTCAAGCTCTCATGTCCTTCCCTTTCTCTTCTCCTTCTCCCCTTCCTCCCTCACTTCTCCCACCACTCCCATGCTCCTAATTTTCTCAGGAGATCTTGTCTCTTTGCCCTTCCCAGGCTGATCTATGTATTTTTTTAAGGGTTTTCATTGTTATCTAGCTTCTAGGTCATCATGGACTATAGACTCATTATTCTTCATTTTATGTCTAATATCCACGAGTGCAAATCACGCTTATCTTTCTGGGCCTGGGTTACCTCACTCAGGATGATTTCTCTAGTTCCATCCATTTGCATGCAAATTTCTAGATGCCATTGCTTTTTTATCACAGAGTAGTACTCCATTGTGTAAATGAACCACATTTTCATTACCCATTCTTTGACTGAGTGACATCAAAAATATTTCCAGGTTCTGCCTATTACAAATAATGCTGCTATGAACATATTTGAGCAAATATCCTTGAAGCACAAGTGTGCATACTTTGGGTATATGACCAAGAGTATGCTGGGTCTTGAGGTAGGTTGATTTCCAATTTTCTGAGAAACTGCCATACTGA
>LOJH01055877.1:0-13837 GCA_001685095.1 Ellobius talpinus | reverse complement strand
ACACACACACACACACACACACACACACACACACACACACACACACACGCCCAGGCTCTTTTCATCGGAACCATTACCATAGCCATTGGAGAGAACTGAAGTTCACAAACAAGCTCTTGAGGACCTCAAGCCACTGATTAACCACATTTGCTTCTTTTGCTACTGTTTCCTCACCCTGATCAAACAGGTGAGCTCCATTCTGCTAAATTTGTCCACACGTGTTTCCTAGCAAAGGAGTGAAGAGAACATTCACAGATCATTAAAAATAACAATAAATGAGCATAAAATCTGGTCATGTAGAGGAGCTGAGCTCAGAACAGCATTGGGGCAAACCATCGTAAGGATAACTGCCACATAAATAACACTTTCTCATTAATTGGCTGATCAATCAATTAATCAATTAAAATGTTCCCCTTAACGTTTTCCTTCTTTCAGGAAAGCCGTTTTTACTCACCCATTGTGTGGCAAAGAATTTTAGGACACATTAAACAAGAAACCACTCTTGCCCTCAGTGGTAGTGGGACTAATAAAATAAGGAAACAATGTGAAGGATATAGCCCCTGTCAAGAACTAAACAAGAAAAAGATCTGATCCTGGAACATCACAGGATGTTCATGGTCACTTAAATGTTATCAGATTGGTAGGCAACAGTCCTTATCCCCCTCTATGTAAATACAACTTAGAGACAAACCCATCTGATCCCTTCTCCTTCCAATAATTTCATACCACTTCACAAAAGAAAAGTCATTTAAAGTCTAATTTTAAGTCTTCTAGAATAGAGGAACAGATTTTGCTTGCTTCCATCTGTTTAAAAAGTACAATTGATCAAGCCTAATTTGTGGGATTCGAATAAGGGAAATGTACTGATTCAGAGCTGATCTTGAAATTTACCATCAAATATTAATAGTCTGGGATGTGATGCTCCTTCTTCTTATGCAAATTCTACATTATTGCTCTTTGCTGCCAGAGAAACAATTAGCCATTCCATAAATAGATCAATGTTTGCCCATACTGTGGAGGGTGAATTCCAAACTTCAACGTCCCATCTGTATGCTGGCACCAAGCCTACCTCCTAAGATCAGCTGTGAGCATTTCGTTAGTTCTGTTTCAAAGGTGAGGAAGTGACCTCAGCATTATCAGTCACACACAATTGAGAAGAGGTAGATGCAGAAGTGAGCATTTGAATCCCTGGTTCCTTGCACTATAAACTTCCTTGTTCATTCATTAAATCTTTATATGCTATCTGCCGTTAACAACTACCTCTAGAAGTGCCAGGCACTTTTTGTCTGGGAACTCAGACATCCTTCATTTCTTTTACATCAATCATTCTTGGTTAAAAAAGAAATACCTCTCTAAAGTGGTTCTATTTTCTGCTCTCTGGTCTTTATCCCTGATGCTTGCTATCTTTAAGATGAAGCAGTAGTACAGGTATGGCTGAGTGCACCCATGGGTTTTTAATAGAACATCCTTGCCTTTCCAACAGGACTCATCTGGAGAAGTGCAGACGCAGCCAACAATTGCTCATGTTTTGGCTTTATTCCTAAGACAGTCTGACTATAATACTGTCTCTATTTGAAGATTTGTTTATGTGACATGAGCCTGCGAGTGTAAACCATGGACCATCTGCCGATCAGTTTTCATGCAATGAACTAAAAATGGACGCATAATTTTATCATCATGTCAGAAAAAAAGAAAGGGCTTTTGTAAGATAAATTTTTAATGAGAAATAAATGAATGTGTGCTGGGAGACAATGATTATACTCTGTAAAGATTTGTTTCTTGTACTTGTTTAATAAAATGCTGATTGGCCAGTAGCCAGGCAGGAAGTATAAGTAGGGTGACCAGGCAGGAATTAGAGGTGGGGCAATGAGAAGAGGAGAATTCTGGGAAGAGAAAGAGTCAGCCTGCAGTCATCATCCAGGCACAGAGGAAGCCAGGCACAGAGCAAGCAAAGTGTGACTGCCTTGTTGAAAATGGTACCAAGTCATGTGGCTAACACAGACAAAAATTATGGGCTAATATAAGTTATAAGAGTTAATNTGTACTTGTTTAATAAAATGCTGATTGGCCAGTAGCCAGGCAGGAAGTATAAGTAGGGTGACCAGGCAGGAATTAGAGGTGGGGCAATGAGAAGAGGAGAATTCTGGGAAGAGAAAGAGTCAGCCTGCAGTCATCATCCAGGCACAGAGGAAGCCAGGCACAGAGCAAGCAAAGTGTGACTGCCTTGTTGAAAATGGTACCAAGTCATGTGGCTAACACAGACAAAAATTATGGGCTAATATAAGTTATAAGAGTTAATAAGAAGCCTGAGCTAATAGGCCAATCAGTTTATAATTAATATAGGCCTCTGTGTGTTTTCTTTGGGACTGAATGACTGTGGGACCAGGAAAGACAGAAACTTTTGTCAGCAAATGTGACACACATACTCTGTATATTATGTCCATATATTATGTCCCTAGTGATTGAAAGAAATGATACTCAAGATACCATTTCATGCATTTACTTTTAAATAAAGTTTTTGCTTCATCCAAAGAAAATTATACCATTCCTCCCTTCTCCCCACTTCTACATCTTCCCATATCCCACATTTCACTTCCTCCCAAATTCAGTACCTTCTATTTTAAAAAAATTCAGATATATATGAATATTCACACATGTATAGATGTATGAATAAACATATAAATACTACCTATTGAGTCCATTCAGTATTGCATATATATTTTAGGGTTTCCCATTTGGAATTCAATAAGCAATAAATAAGGAGGGAAATCATGCCTGGTACTATAAACCTAGCCAATTACATGTGGCTAGTGTGGTCATGAATCTTAAAGGAATGTAAGCTACTACATTCTTCTAAACCGATATAATTCTTTACTGCATTCTAAATACTTAACCTTATACACACAAATCAGTATAGAGCTCACCTTTTATGTCTTATTCTTAATGCTTAAAATAAGCTATAAAATAGCAAGATCAAGGTGGAATGCATAATTAAAAACAAACAGCACTGAATTCCATAACATATTATCAAGATAGTATCAGCAATGAAGTAGGGTTTGATGCTATTTGAACAGAAATAGCAGAGCATCACATCATGTGCATTTTTATATTATATGGTCCCTTATTTTTAAACTGTTATTTAAAAGTCCAGCTATGGGCAACCAAAAAGAATATTAAGACGCCCACACCATTTTCATCCAAAAAGAAATAAACAGAGGAGAAGATAGTAATGATAGATCCTTGGGAAGAAACAGTGACAAAATGTTTATGGATTTAGTGTTCATGTTTCTAGTAATTTACTAACAACCTTAAAGGTTTATTTTTTTAAACGTGTGTGTGTGTGTGTGTGTGTGTGGTGTTTTTGCATCTGTGTGGATGCCTGTTTGCCATGGTGCACATGAGGACATCAGTGTAACTTATAGGAGTTAGTTCTGTCCTTACTGGATGTTGGTCCTGGAAATCTGCACAGATTATACACATTAGGAAATAACTCTGAGTTATCAATAATGCACTAGTACTGCAATAAGGAAAGAAATAAAAACACTTCACTTTGGAGTTATTTGACCAAAGAATAATTCAGATTTGAATTCTCAAACTTCACACTCCGTGTCTTGCATCTGTCCTCAGTACGAGTCTGAGCTGTGTCTGCCTGAAGGATGTCTTGTGAATCTGTTTAGTCATATGTCTGTGGGTCTATGTATGTGTGTCTTTCCCTAGCAAATTGTTTTGCTCTGTACTTAATGAACATCATAGAAAGCTTTACATGAGGAAAAAATGAGGCACATTACAGAAATCTTTATCAGAGTTTTATAAGTGGTTGGGCCACTGGCTCCAACTAATTTAACTGACCCAGACAACGCACAGGACTATGAACATCATTTGGTTTATCAAAAAATATCTATAAATGGTTGTTTTCAACTTTATGGTATATTTTTGGACATTGGTTCCAACATCTATATTTTTTTTGCTCTCAGCAAACGATACACATGGATTCTTCTGTGTCCAGGGCACAGAAGAGTACATAATTTAAGATTTATATTCATTAGCTTAGGTTGTAAAAGCTGATTACATGGGAAATCCACACCAAGTGAGACGGGTTGTTACATTGTTCTCTTAAAGGCAGGTTAAAGAATTTGAATACACTGTAGGCAAGCAGTCATATTCCTAAGAAACTACAAGACATTTTATTAACTTAGGCTGTGAGAATAAGCAAAGATTCCAGGCTCATAGAATGTAAGAAATATTATCAGATTATTACATTGCCAGAGGAATCAAACTCTAGCAGTCCCAAACAGCAAGAACATTTATCTATGGAACATCTCCCTGACCCCCTAAAGTTGATTTTTATGAATTATCACAAATGAATAGAAAAACAGTTTGTTGGAAAGATAAAAAAAACATGAAACTGAACATCTCAGCCTAAAAAGGGGCACCTGAGACTTATTAAGTGATTAGGAAACACAGGGATTTACTCCATGGTTGATATACATACATCCTCCATAATTTAATGCTGGTACCTCAGAATCGTATGTGATTGTCAGTCTCTAGGTCATATAATATCTGATGTCTATCACAGGCTCTGGAATACTATTTCTATCTCTGTTTTTAGAAAATTTTATGACTTGTATAATTGCAAGCTGAATCCATGATGATCAACATTAACCAAAACAAGTTTCTGAATCTATACAGGTCTCAAGATCTCTTTAAGCCTATACTGCGAAGAAGCACTGATTAAATTATTTGAGTCAGCACAAGAGCAGCAATGAATACATTTGCTATTTCCCTTCTAATGACACAATCTAATAGCATCATCTGAGCTGTGTGTGATCTGAGCAGTGAATTAAGGTTCAGGACAGGACTGGAGTCAGGGAGGAGACAAACCATGACTGATGCTGCTCTTATCTGCTAAGCCCATTTCTCATCATAAACACTTATTCCTCATTACCTCAGCTTCGTGATGCACAAGAACATAAATCACCACATCTTGGAAATGTGTCAATATGATACTCTAATAATAAAATATTCACATTCATGCAGGTGCTCCTGCAAACACGACAGAAGCATTTATCCTGCAGATATCTGGAAGAAGATAATATAAAAAGTGACAGCTGACACTCTTGTAACTGACACACTTTACAGTTCCTTGTAAAGGCAGAGAAATATGACTTCACCTCTCCTCTCGTTTACAGGAGAGTTGATTAACCATTGGTGCAGAAATTGTAGACTGAAAAAAGACAGATCAATGCAAAACTTACATGAAAGTAGCAGACACTCTGGGCATATCCCTTTTTTGGTGTGGAAGTTGATGGCAATATTCATGACTCTAGATTTTTAGACTAGCACTCTTTGAACAATAACAGACTCACAGTTTAAAACTGTCCAGAGTAGTAATCCACTGGGCACAGCTCCCTCACAGGTTAATGTAATAGATTAATAATGAGGATTCAGTGGAGCCTTGTTTTTGTTTGTTTGTTTGTTTTACTTTTTAAAAACATGGTCTCACTGTTTAGTCCTGGCAGTCCTGGAACTCACTTTGTAGATGAGGCTCTCCTTGAACTCACAGATATCTGCCTTCCTCTGCCTCCTGAGTGCTGGGATAAAATGCATGTGCCACCACTGCCTGTCTTCAGTGGAGTCAATATTGATAAGGAACATAGGAAGAAAGGTACCCAGAAGCAGTTTGCTGTCTTTCATGTCTGGTCCAAACAATGAGGAGCACAGAGTTATACCTGTCTGCTGCCGTCTCACAGAGAACATTCTGTTTTTGTTTGTTTGTTTGTTAATTTTCCAAATATTTCGTGAGACTTCTATAAAAATGCCAGTATCAAATCACAGTACATTATTTTTCAATTCCCTTGAAGGGAATATCTGTCAATAATAGTAATTAGATTGATAGTTTTAGATAATCAATGTTCTACCATCACCAATATAATGACTAAGTGAATCAAGGCGTTACCCAAAGATGATAAAACTGTAGAACAATGTTTGAAGAAGAAAGGTAGTGGTTCTTTTGTAACATACCATGTACGCTTTATTCTGTAAGTCGTGCGGAGATGAGGAGCTAAATTACAAGGTACATGCTGAGAGCTTGAGCCACAGCCTTGTCTGCCCTGGAATTTAAACTCGCCGTGTCGTCTTAGAACTGTGTTCCAGTCATGATAACAGTGTACTTAGTGGAGCTTTGAGAGAATTTTGCCACCGCTGTGATTCGCACCTGAGTGAAAATGGTCAAACCAGTCAATGTTATCCCAGACTATTGGCTATTCAGACACATCATAGTAGAACGAGTGCTAAGCTTGGTTTGAGACTCAAGATAGAATGATGGTTAGTTCCTCAGTCTTGGATAAAAGTACTTGAGAGCTTAAACTGTTCTAGAGTGATAAAATATGACTGCTTCTATCCAACATATATCCAACAATGTGTCATTTCCTCCTCACTAGAGCATGTCCAGTCCTAGCTAATTACTTTGTCCTATTACCCGTATGATAAAGGAAGCAGCTTCCCTCTGAGCTTGCTTCTCTGCTTATCATAGATTTCTGATTCTTGACAGACACAGCAAGTGTCTGCTCTCTTCCATAGGCCCCCCCACCTTGCTTGAATGCACACCCACAAATCCAAACAGTATTAAAAACAATGTGGAAAAAGTGAAAGATTTTCCAAGAACGAAGGCTCAGGCAGAAAACAGAAATAGGGCAGAGTAGGCCATCAGGCAATGATGCAGACCAGAGAGAAACACTTCAAACATCAAAACCGATGGACTATTTATAAAGAAAAGTGAATTTTTCTAGAAAGGGGAGTAGGAAATGAACTGTGAAGCCAAACAGGGAACTGGGTATGTTATTTTGGAGCTGATAACATGAAAGAACCAACTTATAAACTGCCAGTCCATAAACAGCTAGAGAGCAAACTAAAGATGGAGGGAGCTTGTGCCACTTTTTCTGAACTCGACTCATTTTTTTTATTTAATTGTAGTCCTTCATCTCTGCTCCTTTATTATCTTAACAGGTTTTGATATGGTGATGTGTTTATCTCACCTGTCACTCAAGAATGCCACTGAAGAACATGCCAAACTCCTTGGCACAGTGATTGACTTTGTATTAATTACATAATGCAAGGCAGAACAACCTGAATCGTTGAGGATATTCTTCTAGTCCCTTACTGAACTAAAGTAAACAAACTCTTGGAAGTATAGACCAAGATGAAATTGGACATGCAAATGAGATGGCAATAGATGAGATAAATAGATTGATGGATGGACTGATAGACAGATTATGAAAGGGAGTGGGAAGCTAATAGACAAGGCCCTCTCTATTTTTATACAAAGCTGCTATGGGATTATGTGATGATACATTTAGAATACTAATAATTTCTTTAGTCAAACTAAGGAAGTCATATGATAACTTGAACAAAGATTTAAGGAAGGGCATTTATTTATTTTCAATTATTTGTGTATGTGTGTATGTGTGTGCTGTATGTACATATATCTGTGTGTTGTGTGTGGGTTGCATTTGTTGTGGCCGTTGTGTGTGTGTACAGCACATGTATGACCGCCAGAGGGCAACTCTTGGGACTGTTACCTCCTTCCTCTGTGGGGTCTCAGCATCATACACAAGTTTTAAGTTTGCGCTGCTCATTCTTTAACCACCGAGTCATCTTCCAAGCCTATCAGCAGGGACTTCAGAACTACACACCTTTGATTTGTCCTTTTGTCCAAGCAACATTTCACTTTAAAATCCTTTTTTCTGAGGAGACTAAAGATAATCAAGTTTATAGGCAGGTAAGTCCCACACCTGAGATAGTCTCTAAATAGTGCATGCCAACTAAGCACTTTCTTGTTTGGCTCATTTCTCTGTCCCTCTAACTTTTTACAGCCTGTAAAATGAAGCCAGACAGAGCATAAAAATATTCTGCATGGGAATCAGCTTTCCAAGCTCATGGTTTCATTATGTAAATACTCACCTTCCAGATACACAAGTGGTAGTTTCACTTCCATTATTTAAGTTGTCATATTTTTTGGCATTATATCACCTTTTCCTTGGAGCTTTCCTAACTTTATTTTCCCAATTGTTAACCATTTTCATAGGCTCATCTATTATTTTTGCTGAGTTTTGTTCAAATGTGGATTTTATTTCTGAGCAGAGTAGACCCTGCCTCTAGGAGAGAGCACAGAAACTGTGAAGAAGACAATGCCAATGAAATAAAATTAATTTGCTCCATGTTAATCAAGTAGAGATGCTTCAGTATGCCCATAAAGAAGCTATTCTCCTGACCCATATTTACTGTCTTCCTGCATTTCCATGAGGATCATACCAACAGTGATGAAGCAGAAAATTTATTCATGTTATGAAATTAATGTGCTCCATAATTGCTTATAAACTCGTACCTCTTCATTGCTCATGCACTTTTGATAAGCTTGACAAATTTTAGACCTCTTCAATTTAAAACTGTGGAAGCAATTTCTCTATCTATCATTAGAATGGTTCAGTATATTCATTAATCTAAAAACGGTTGAGCAATGAGTAATTTTTTATCTATTTTAATCACTGCTCGTTTTAAAAAAAAAAGAAAGGGGGCGATTTTATAAGGACTCCATATCTAAACTTCAGGCAAATATCATTAGAAAAATTGTGATTATAGAGTCCCAATTTGATATAAAGATGCTGCCATCAGCATCTCTTCTATGGCTTCAAAGGGCGATTAGCTATGAAGAGTAACCACATCTAAAGGAATCAGAGGCATCAGCATTGAAGTAGAATATTTGGTGCTAGCTCTAGGGCACACATTTCCTTTTCTTCCAATCCATGGAGCTGCTCCTGATCCTCCTCCTCTTTCTCTGTCTCCTCCAGCTCCTTGTTGAACAAATGTACCGTGCTTTAAAAATGAGAAACAACGGAAGAAGTTGTATCCATCGCTTCAAAATGAGCACGACCTATGGTCCTATTTACTAAAGCAATCATTTTTTAAATATTGTTTATTTCTCCAAAAAGGACACTTGGCTGGATTCAAAAATGTACTGCGGTGAGTTATTAAGATATTCCTATAATGATGGAGTGTTGAATTTATTCACTCATATTTTATGTGTGCACTGTGGATTCTCATGGATTTCTAACATCTTTACATTACAAAGGGCAGAGTGCAACCTATTCAAAACGATACTAACAGATAATCAGAATTCCTCAGAAAAGAGAAGAAAAATCATCTCACCCTAAAAGTTCAGGCAATTTTAGAACCCAGCTATCTTAAGAACTGTTGTAAATAAAAGGATAATAAATTTAGAATTGTGAACTTGGAAAAGAAAAGGAGGTGGTCAAATAGGTTAAATAATGACAAAAGGTATTGGATGAAAGTAGGTCTCAATCTTTGCTGCTTTTGTAGTAGGAATCATTCATATAATATTAATTTCTGTGTAACAAAATACCCCAAATTCAAGGACTTAAACCTTGTGATAATCCTGTAGTCTGCAGAAGAACCGGTCAGTTCTCTTACTCTGGGCTGTCTCAACTCTACCAGACAATGGTAGCTCTCATTTTGCCAGGCAATACTTATTCACACATCTGCAATCAGTGAGAGCTGACTTGGGTCTGAGACAATTACAATGGCCCCGTTGGAAAAGCTGACCTTTGCTCCAAGTCTTTTATTCTCCAGAAGAATTCAAGTTACATTTGTTGGTGAGAGTTCTAGAAATGACAGCAGAATCTAAAAGCCTTGTATGGGGCTGGAGAAATGTTTCAATTGTAGGAAGCACATGTTGCTCTTAAAGTGGCCTGGGGTGTGGTTCTCAGCACCCACATGGTGGTTCACAGCCATCTGTAACTCTGTTCTGGGGCATTTTTCTTCTAAACTCTGTGGTGCTAGGCATGTGCACAGTGCACATACATGCCTACATACAGGCAAAACATTCATCTACATAAAGTAGATTAAATAAATCTTAACCAAATTAAAGCCTTTTATATGTTTGTTAAGAACATTGCATTGCCATATTCAGCTATCCAAATCAAGGCAATACAGCACATAATCAAAGACGGAAGGACTTTTGCTTTGGATGTGATATTTTTAAGCCAATTATTCAAACTCTAATCTACTATAAACCACTTCCCTGCAATGTCAGTACTCTAAGCTGTCGCTCAGAATTTCTCAATACCAACAAAATTGGGTTTGTCACAGTGTATGATAATATTGAATATTAACCTGTACAGTTACAACTAAGATAATCATGTCTGATGTAACTTAATAAAATGATACTCCTAATTTTATATATCCTAATCAGTCAGTCAGCTAGGGAATTAATAAAAAATGATTTTGATGTAAAACACCCAGGACCTTTCCATTTCCAGAATCCTTATTGAATAAGCCATTTACTGTCAGTGGGTGTTTTTCTTTGGACATTGATAAATCAAAGTATTGTATCATATATAAATCATTCATTATAAAATATGTTTTATAGAAATTTGCCCTATGAAAGAAGCAATGCAGGAATTGTTCTCAGCTAAAATTTTTTAATGTGACAACTATAAAATTTTGGTCATTTAGAAAATTCACACTTTTGGTAAAGGTAGGACATAAAACAAAATAAAACAAAACAAAAAAAACCTCCCAGTTCCTGATCCAAAGAGTTGAGGAATTTTTATACACTACAGATAATATTCTCTAGAGTAATTTGTCTAATTATCTTCTAAACATGTTGGGAAATTAGTAAACAAAATACTATGTAAAGTATTTCCAAGTCCTAAATATCCTAGGGCTAAAGGCAGAGATTGCTTTCTTGTTTTTCCTTAGGCCTTTGTTCTGACCTAGTTAGTATCAAAACCAGCTCACTAAATCCAGAAACTCCACCACAAACTTTAACAACACCCTCAAAATTCTAAAAGCAGGTTAACTAGGAAATACTATAGTAATATACTGTGGGAAAGAAAGTTACTTTCTTATCCTCCAGGAGCTTGCCACTAAACCAAAAGATGCAAACTCTTAAGTCCTGTAGGGTGAAAACCCAAAGATATTATTAGAAACCAGGAACTTATGTGGCCTTGCTAAAGCTACAGGAGCAACCGTCCACTTAATCACATCCTGTAATCATGTGTCATCAAAATGAGTCACACTGTTGGTCATCAGGTCATGGTCTCAGGAAAAACCTAGGATAAAAATTAATATTAGGGCTTGTGTCCACAGCCCACAAAATATAAATCAACTCTAAATATCAAGCAAGGATAACTTAGGGCCTAAAGGCAGCATTGGAATATTCTTTACTGAAAATTAAACGTGAAATACAAATCTGTAGTGGAGATGTTTAAGTTTTGGGAGGACCTTGAGAAGAGGGCACTGGGTCTAAGTCATTAAGGAATGAAAGAGTAAGCCCCAAACTACTGAGATATGTTGAGTGTCGCCACCGTCTTCATTATCTTTGACATGACATTACATAACTGTCTGTGTAGGGTGGTATATTCATCAGGTTGCATAAACATCATGTATCCTCTGAGACAATTCCTGAGGTGACCCAATTCCCAGATAAGTGGGCAGTCAGTGTTCTAACTGGGGTCTCAGGTAGAAACCCTGTTTCAAGCCCAGTGTCATGCTGTTTACAACACATTTCCTTCTGGGACTTGCCATCAGAAGAATGACTTTTGCTCTTCTGAGATTTTTAAGCCCAGGGACAGAAACCATTTTTTAAGTTTCAGTGCCATGGTACGCATGCAGTTTAGGATAGTCTACCACTACCCACCTCCTGCAGCAACAAAAATCAGATGGTGGAAGAAGAGTTTCAGCAACTCGGTTCTGACATGAGACAGTTGTTTCAATGAATCATGTTTTCTCTTTTTAAGAAGGAGAATGATTTGAATAGATAACAGAATTTGTAGAAGTTACATCCAACAGTCATGAAATGAGGTGAGCCACTACCTTTTCTGTATGTTACTGGGAATAATGGAAGGGCAAATAGGAAGTGGTGACAGGGAAGTGATTACATCACTCTAAGAAATCTAATGAGACAAATTTATATCTATATCTGTCTCTTTATTCTTAAGATATATTAGATGTCAAAACTACAGAAAACCTTTTAAGAAAGAAACTTCTAGCACTTTGATTTTTCAAGTCAAAGCAATATAGTTAAATACCAGACATAAGAAATAGCTTGATAATAGATAATACAGAAATTAACAAAAACTCTATTGTAATCCATTTATTCATCACTGAAGTTACAGACAAAACTATGATAGCAGGCATGAACAAACATTTTCTGCAAAAAGTAAATATATTAGAATTTTCATGCAACATATTATTTACATAATATTGGGAGGTCTTTTAATTATTTTATTGATATAAATGGGTTATTAACTTAAAGGTTGTTGGTCAAATCCCTGCTAAAATATCGTCAATCTTTTTGTACCATGCACATAGATACAATCATCTCCACCACAACCTAACCTCTGTGCACTTCAACTCGCTCCGTTTTTAGGGGTCAGTTTCACATATTTTACCTTGGATCAATTATGTCTATTTTATCCACATAGAATTGTCAAAGATGCTGATCATGATGGTAGATTCTGTACTCTCAGAATTTGGATGATGGAGACAGGAGGCCATTCTTGTCTACTTAGTGAGGCTAGTCTGATACACATGAAGCACTGTCTCAAAAAACAAAAGTAAGACTAATTAAAAAGTAGAAAGTTGGGCTGTTTTATTTAGGTAAACAATATTTTACTGTTCATAAACTTTAAAAATAGGAACAGGCATTTAAAAAAATCAAACCCAAAGCATTTTTCCAGTTTGAATTACATTAGTAAATAAGTAATAAGGAAATTTAAAAAGTGATTGCATTACAAAACTCCAAATCCTCTCAGAGAAGCCAAAGACAGAAACAATTCTTCTGTATCTGATACATTCACCCCCAAAATAGGAGGGCACCATGAAGTCAATATATCTGAAGAAAAGACATTACCACTCTCTAAATTCATATTTACATAACTTCCTTTTCCCCTTCCTGTCCTTGTGCTGTGTATCTCAGGCTCATCAGACTCTATGATTTAGAAGCCATGAGGTAGTCTTCAACCCTCCCCCATTTTTTCCATAAAGTAATTATTAAATAAAGTTGGTTTTTACTTCAAGATGTCTCTAAGTTCAGACATTTCATACTAGGTATTGTAACAATACCCAAGCTGCTTTGGCCTCTTACATCAGCCTTTCATCTGGTCCCTCTAACTCTGTAACTCTTTTTTGATCAGGCTAACCAATGGAGGGGACATCATCTCTAGAAGAGTTTTCTTCCGAATTCAAACCTAATGTTTACAAGCCTTTGTGTTATAATGCCCTGGTTTCTCTACTCTTGATTGAATCCAGACATATTACAACTTTATTCTATCATATGTTCATTCTCTGTTCTCAGTTCCCTAGGAAGGACACATCATGGATTGGCGGAACAGCTGTGATGACACTACCGTCACTGAAGCCTTAAAGTATATTTCAAATTAAGGAAAAGGAGTGATGTATATGCCTCAAATGAGTGTTTTTTAATGTATTTAGAGTGGAAAATACAATTTCTAAAGGGCAAATAAACTTACAAACATGGTGGCTGAGCCTGTTGGAAAAGGTCCTGTTGTGCTGGCCTAGAAACACACATTTGAGGTTGTAGCCAATGACAAAGAATTAAAGTAAGAAAGTTAAAAGTAAAGTAAGAAAGTTCACACTGGTTGAAAAAAGCATGCAGGTATGGTCTTTGCCATTCCCAAGGTTGCCAGCCTGCAGCAGAGAAGACTTGTTTGCCTGAGAAAGTGGAATTTCTATGACTCTGTGCTTCTTTTTTTTTCATTTTCTTTATTATTATTAAAAATTTCCACCTTCTCCCCTC
>LOJH01055876.1:0-11797 GCA_001685095.1 Ellobius talpinus | reverse complement strand
GCAGTTTCTTTATTAACCAATGAAAGTAACAGACAGATAATTCCTCCATCACAAACATACTTTGCTTCCTAGCTGTCATGAGGTGAGCAACTTGGCTCCATATTGACTCCCCACAATAATTCACTATCTCACTACAGATACAAAAACAAGACAGCCAAGTGACCTCGAGCCAAAACCATGGTCAAAATAAACGCTTTTCTTCTAGGCTGTAGTCTTTGGTGTTCTGCCACAGTTAGGGAGCTAACTGACACAGAAAATGACTTAGCACTTGTCACGCTTCAAATACCTCCCAGAGGATCATGTGTTTGAACAGCTGGTCCCCTGGCTGATAATCTGTTTGGGGAGAGTTTGGAATCATTAGGAGGTAGGGCCTACCTAGAGGAAATGGGTTCCCTGTCCCCACTTCCAGACCAAATGTCCTTCATGTCCTGTCTTCCAGGGCAATGCCGCAAGCTGCTACAAGCTCAGGCCTCCATAGACAAGCTGCTCCAGCCACCATGCCTTCCCCATCCCGAAACCATGAGCCAAACCACCTCTCCTCCCTTCCCTTGCTTCTGTCAGCAATCTTGTTGTCTCGAGGAGAATGGTATCTAGTAGGATATCCACTGGTGAATTTTGCTTAAATAAGTTACAAGAAGACTTGCTTCAAAAAGCTATTTCTGGGGCTGGAGAGATATGGCTCAATAGTTAGGAGCAGTTGCCACTCTTGTAGAGGACCTAAGTTCGGTTCCCAGCACACATGTGGTGTGGCTCACAACAACCTGTAACTCCAGCTCCAGGGACCCTGATGCCCTCTTCTGGCCTCCACAGGTATCTGCACTCACGTGCACATACCCACAGCTTAAGCTAAGTCTGGTGTCCTCTGAACATGTTTCCATCAGTCCTGAGAATCTTCGAGTTTGATTTGTACACATATATGTACTTTCTGCTTTTTTCCACATCTGGAATCCATCATTCCAAGGAAGCCTTGGTTCCTTTTAGGAAGGAATGGTGCTTAGGGACCATGATCCAGGTGTTGGGATTTCACATTTCTGAGTCTTCTGCTGCATGTTTCCTCCGGGAAAATCCACACACATCACTACACTACCACCAAAATCTGGAAGGCAAAACAAAACTAATTTTTGGTTTCTGCTTGCTTCTTTCCTTTATCTGCCCTCATTTTCTTCCCAACTTTCTTTGGGCATCAAATCTTTGACAAAATGTTGGCATATTTGAATGAAGACTCTGAACCCTAATGACCCAGAGTTTGGAGGGAGTCAATGTCCTTTCTTTCCCACTGCATCCCCTAAGCTGAAATGGGTCATAAGAAGCTATTTGGGGGGCTCCTTGGGAAGAAAAGAACCGCAGGAGATCATTTCCTAGTCAGATGTTTTCCTGGGGCTTGGGGAAGAGGAGGAATTTCATCTAATACAAATATCATTTGAATTTTAAAACACTATGTCTAATTGCTACTTATGACTATAGTAAAAATTGATTTTATACGCTGTAATTGTATGGTTTGAATATGTAATCAGAAATGCAAAGTTTGATGCCTTTGGTTTTAATTTGCATAACGAGTGTTTCTCAGCTTACTTATTTCAGCAGTGTTTGGATAGGAATACACTTTTCTAATGAGGGATCAAATGCACACAGTAGGTCAAGGTCTTCTAAGGGTCTGGACCTCCCCAAATGATGTCATTCATTTCTTGTCATTATTGTGTTTGGCTCTTTACTGAATTGGTCCTTGCTTTAGTCATAGAAAGACATCCCATCTGCAAATCAGTTCTTGAATTCTTAAGTGCCCCAAGATTTAGATAATCCTGACAAGTAAAAGGGTCAAATTTGCCTACCACCTAACACATATTAAAGAAAGAAGATGAAGAACTCCAGCTTGAGGGCCAGGAAGATAGCTCAATGGTTAAGTGCACCTGCTGCTGTTTCAGAGTATCAGGTTTCAGGTCCCAGTACCCACATGCGAAGTTTGATGCCTTTGGTCTTAATTGACACTCTTAATTTAAATAAATAAATTACATATTTAATTTACTAAACTCACTTATTTTAGCAATATCTTGGGGTAGGAACATGTTTTCCTAATTAGTGATCAGAAACACCCAATAGGTCAAGATCTCATAACTGCTCACAGCTGCCTGTAACTCCAATTTCCAGGGATATGATGCCCTCATCTGGCCTCTGAAGGCAACTGCATGCATGTGGTGTCTGTACACACATGCAGACACACATGCCCATAAATAAATCCTGTAAAAGTGTCGTTTGTAACAGCTGTTGTGCTCTAGTGTTTTCATGAAAAGTTCTTCATAAACAAGAGATTGGGACGTCTCATAATTCCCCCAAGAATAGGCTAAGCCATGGGTTGCCTGTTACTCTGGCCTCCCTGAAGTGGTCAAGCATGATAGTATATTTGCTCGGTTTAGAAGTCCATTAGAGGGGCTGGAAAGATGTGGTCAGAGCATATGCTGCTCCGGAGTTTGGTTGTATTCACACCATGACTCTCGACTATCTGTAACTCCAGTTCCAAGGGACCCAGTGCCTTCTTCTGCCATCTGTGGACATTCATTGCACCTGGTACACATACATACACTCAGGTACATACATGTAAAATAAATAAATAATTAAAAATACAATGATCAGGTAATAAGGGCCCTGACTTGATCAATGATTTAATCTACTTATGAGAAGACTATTAGGAGATTGGGGATCGTGGCACTGAGGACATGGTCACTGGGGTCACACTGTTGGGTACTCTGTCTTGCCTGGTCCCTCACTATTGCCAACAGTGAACACAGCCACTCTTCTGTGTCTCCCTGCCCTGGGAGACTGAACACTTTCCTCACTCACGTTTCTGTCTGCTACTCTGTTACAGCAGAGTCTGGCTGGCTCAGTTCCCAGGAGCCATAACAAAAGACAGAGCTTTGACAGAGTGCTTGGATCCTGAGGGCTCTGACGTCATCAGAGGATCCATCCAGCGATGGCACTTAATGGGGGGTAGGGGATTATGGAAACTCAGGAGTGGGGAGGAAGGGGGTCCTTGGAGGCACAGAGCTGTATCTCATGCCTAGACCCTTCCTCTTGCTTTCTCCCTCCCTCCTGGTCACAATGAGGCCATCCCTTTGCTCTAGCACATGACTGCCATCAAGATGCTGAGCTTCAGGCTGGAGAGATGGCTCAGAGGTTAAGAGCACTGGCTGCTCTTCCAGAGGTCCTGAGTTCATTGCCCAGCAACCACATGGTGGCTCACAACTATCTGTAATGATATCTGGTGCCCTCTTCTGGCCTGCAGGCATACATGAACATTGTATACATGATAAATAAATAATAAATCTTTAAAAAAAAAGATGGTGAGCTTCAGCATGGACCCCCTGAAGAGACAGATGATAACTATGGTCTGAGGCCATGGATCAACATTAACTTCTTCTGAAAATGATTCTCTCAAGCGTCTTGTCACAGTGACAGAAAACAAATGATAAAGCCCGCAGAAATGTCCACTATTCATCCGAATATTTCACCATCACAGAATCTGTGAGATATGTATATGCGTGTGTGTATATATATATATATATAACAAGCTTTTTATTGTTGACAATGACATTTTTTGTTTTTTATCCAAACACACCCACTTGGGGAGAAAAAGATAGTATTCTTCTGAAGAAATCTAGAAATTGTGAACTAATCGCAATAATACAAACAAAAGGCAAAATGATTTAGGAAAAGATTCAGAGTCAGACAGAGGGCTTTTAATTTAGGAAAACAATTAATTCATGTCAAAATCAATTAAGGAGAAGCTTCTAATTCTTCAAGCATTCAATACACTACTTTTTAAAATCTAATCACATGTCATTGGCCTCCTATGAAAAGAGTGTAAGTTGAGGGGCCGGGAGATAGCTCAGGGTTGAAGTGCTTGAAGCCCGAGTGTGAGGACTGGAGGTGGGACCGCAGAACCCACTAGATGCTGGGTGGGTGTGGTAACCCACCTGTAATTCCAGCCTCAGAAGGAAGAGAGACAGGAGATCTCCAGAGCAAGCTGCCTATGGAGAGCAGCCCCATCAGTGAGCTCTGGGTTTGATTGGAAGGCCTGCCTCAATGACTAAAGTGGAAGAGTGATTGAGGATGATGTTGAATATCAAACTCGGACCTTTACACACACAAACACACACGTGCAAGCATGTGCACACATGTGCACCCCACACACATGAAAATGAAAATAAAGGGATGGTTGAAGAATATAAGTAGGACCCAAAGTAACAGGTCCCCTGGGGAAGTGATGTCACACAGGTCACTTAGCCTTGTTAAATGACAACCCTGTGTTACGATGCTCTGGTCTCTTAATGCATGGCCTTAGTGATGTTCTGGGATAGTCATCTCTTTCTGGAATATTGAGGTGGTGGCTGTTGGACACCAATGTGATCTGAAACTCCAGCACCAGGAATTCTGTGAAGACACAGAGCAGAGATCCATCTACCAGGCAAGGAGAGCGGCTTCAGAAACAAAGCAGAATTGTGACAAAATCTATCTCTCTTGTCCCATCACATAGCCAGTGGCTCATTGTAGCCATGGCGGGGGCCCAGAGGCTCCATCTGCTCTTCCTAAAAAAGCAAATTGGGGCTGCTGCTATGAGTAGGTGAGCGGGCTGGTAGGGGAAAAGGAAGAGAAGGCCCCAACCAGCCCCTTGCTCATCAAGGAGGCTTCTGAGGAAGGAGATGCTTATCACCTGCCTGCCCGCATCCTCTATCTCTTTTCTCCTCAGTCTGCCTCCTCGTGGGGTAGATGGACCCTGGAGCTTGGGGGATTTTGCTGGGGTAAGGATTGGGGGTATCTCTAGACCTGTTTGTTGAGTGTTCATCTTTCCAAGAAACATAATAAACACACCTTCACAGTCCTGAAGATGCCTGTTGGTTGACTCATTGATGTTCATAACTTTTGACTGGGGGTGCTGACCGCAAAATTTGTGGGAGGATTTTAATTCACAAAAATAATAGGTAAAACCATTTGGTCCTTTGCCACAAGCATTTATCTTGATATGGGAGCTTTGCATACATACACATATATTCATATGCATACATTCCTGTGTGGCACAGTTGGCTTAATTATGAATGAACGCATAGATGTAAGAAGTCTCCTCACACTGAATAGTAATTTTCTCTGACTTACAAAGTGAAATTTAGATCAATCACTTGTATTTGTTCAATTTTTTTTTCCAACATTGGGGAACAAACCCAGGGCCCTGCACGTGGTGGGAGAGTGCTTTCTCATTCAGCCACAAGCCTTACCCCTTGGGTTTTTAAGGACCAGGTCTCACTATGAAGCTCAGGATGGACTTGACTTACTATGTAGCCTAGGCTAGCCTTGAACATCATGATCTTCCTGCCTCCATTTCCTCATTTCTGATGTTACAAGTGTAGGCATCAGGCCTGTTAAAAATGTTTTCAAAATTCATCCAAAATTTTAGGATTTGTTTCTAGATAGATCAGAGTTATGAGATTTATGAGTCACGGGAGGCAGATGGAAAAAGGTCAGAGCTGTGGCAGAGGAGTTTAGGGCTGATACTGGGTGCCTGTCACCCACGCTCCCCCAGGACAGAGCATGCTATCAGACACTGAGTAGATGTAGAATGGCTCATCCGCCCGTCCATCCATCCGTCTGTCCATCCATCTGTCCGTCCATCCATCCACTCATTATTTGGATTTTATATTGAGATAGGATCTTGATATTCAGGCCTCAGTCTCACGATTCTCCTGCCTCAGCTACATGCATGCTAGCATTATGGGCATGCATTACCATACCTGTCTATTTATTTGCTGTGATGGTTTTTCTTGGTTGTCCACTTGACTGCACCTGGAATGAACTACAATCCAGAAATCGAGGACACGCTTGTGATCTGGACCTTGAGGCAAGAAGACACCAGGCCTTTGATCCGGATCCTGAGGCTGGATGAAGATGCCTTTAATCCAGATCTTGAGGATGAAAAGCACAGCCTTAATCTGGGCCAGCCCTTCTGCCAGAAGAACAATGGAAAAAGGAAGGGTTTGTTCGTTCTTTGCCTGCTTGCCCTCCCCTTGGCAGCACGTCCATTCCTTCACCGGGATTGGAGCCTGCTTCGTCAGGAGTCCAACATCTACAGAAGACCAGCTGAGATATCCAGCCTTGTGGGACTCAGCAACTACTAGATTATTAGACTTTCTATTCACAGCTAGCCATTGTTGGACTACAGCCTGTAAGTCATTCCAACAAATTCCAATTACACACACACACATATATACATATATATGCCGTATGTCTATATATGTATACACACACACACATATATGTATATAGGTTCATTCTATTAGCTGTGACTCTGGAGAACCTTGACTAATACATTTACTTATCCATGTATTGAGACACAGTCTTTCTGTGTTGCCCAGCCCTGTCCTGAACTCCAGGGCTCAGGTGATCTTCCTTCCACAGCTTCCCCACCAAGTAGCTAAAACTACAGGCACATGCCACTGCCCAGTTTAAAACACTTCTTGAATAAGTGGATGAATAAGCGTTAAGACCAGGATGTCCCCTCCCCTGAGTCACACCATTTCATGAAAACAATAGTTTTTCAGATTGTTTTCCCCAAGAGACTCAATTTTACAAACATATTTTGATTTCATTTCGAGTTTGGTGGGTGGCTCTAAACCTATGTGGACACATAAACGTCACCAAACACTTGGCACAGACTGGTAATAACTTATTCCTAAAAGCAGAAAGAGGGTAGAGAGATAGCTCAGTGGTTAAGAGCACTGGATACTCTTCCAGAGGACCCTGGTTCAATTCCCAGCATCCATATGGCAACTCACATCCATCTGTAACTGCAGTTCCAGCAAGATACAACACCTCCTTCTGGCCTCCACAGGCACTGCACACACGTGGTGCATAGTCACACATGCAGGCAAAATGCCCACACAGGCATTACTAGCAATACAGTGTTTTTAACCAAAAGGACACTGGTTGCCCAATAAAGTGTTCTTTGTAGATGCAATGCTATGCTCTTAAACCACATTATAGGGTAAATGTTTGCTTTCTGTTGCTGTGACAAAGTCATGACCAAAAGTAACCCGGAAAGGGTTTATTTAGCCTCTACTGAACAGTTTCATCACTGAGAGACATCAGGGCTGAAATTCAAGGTAGGAACCTGGAGGCAGGAACTGAGGCAGAGACCATGAAGAAAAGCTACTTACTGACTTGCTCACCATGGCTTGCTCAATCTGTTTTCTTATACAGCTCAGTACCACCTGCTTCGGGGTAGCACCACCCATGGTGAGCTGGGCTCTCCTAAGTCAATCATCAATAAAGAAAATGCCCCACAGACTTACCTACAGGACAATCTAATGAAGGCATTTTCCCAGGTGACTATGGCTTGTGGCAAGCCAACAACAACAACAACAAAACCAACCAGCATGGTAAACATAAATTTAAAATATTGTTTTATTTTTATGTGTAGTATGTATGTGCTTGAGTGTGTATGTGGGTGCCCCTGAGAGGCCAGAAGAGGATGCTAGATGCCCTGGAACTGCAGTCATAGGTTGTAAGACGGCATGTGGATACTGGGCACCAAACCCACGTCTTTTACAAGAGCAGTGAGTGATTTCAACTGGCGAACCATCTCTCCAGTCCTGGAAGAATAACTTTTATATGCATTGGGTAGAAATCATTTGGTGGGTTTGACTGTAAGGGCCCGTAACCAAACTTGCCGTGTCCCCAAGTGATGCCGGTGTAGTTGAAGAAACATTTGTCAGTTAGTATCTCAGCCTCTGTTCTTGCTAATCATCGACTTACACACAGAGTTTGATGTGGGAGAGAGGAGTTCATCGCTCTGTTGGATAGATTATAGAGCAAGAGCACCAAAAGTAAGAGATGAGAGAGGTGCCAACCACAACGCTCTGCCAGGGAGAGAAGTCCTGGGCAGGCAATCGGGCATTCATCTACAACTGCTGCAGCAGGAGACTGACCAGCCGGCCGGCCTCCTTTCATCGCATTTTCCATGACATAGCTGATCAGCTGATGCCCCGTAGCTGAGAGACGGCCAGGAAGCAGTCAGTGAAGATACAAACCCTGGGTGTGGGAGGTGGCAGCACACAAAACAACGTGCAGCAAGAGCCACACTGAAGCCCCAACTCCCCCACCAAGCCCCCTGAGGCTTTTGAAGTGTGACTCTATGTGTATGGGCCCATCATGGAGCATGGATTTATAGCAGCAGGGATGTACGGGGGAGATTAGAGCTCTCTCTGTGAGGACACACTGCGTCCTGGTCTCTTCTGCTTTGTAGTAGAACGAGGAACTCCATCCCTTTTGGTAGAGTATGGGCTCCCTCTGCTGCTGACAGGAGACAGCCAGGGCTTTGCTGCCTGGGGCCTCGAGGATATCAAGCAGAAGAAGGTGGCCTGACCAGGAATGGGGGTAAGCATGGCAGAGGAACCAATGGATGCATTGCCCCTGTGGGTTCTAGGATTGCTGTCCGGTCCAGCTGTTGTCACCTGAGCAGCAAAAACTGAAAGCCAATACAAGGAGGCCAGGAAATACCGTGTGTGTCACCTGTGTTCCTACCAAGTGCATTTCCCATGTTTTCCTTCCTCCCTTCCCTTCCTCTGCTCTCCTTTTTTTCCTGTGTGTGTGTGTGTGTGTGTGTGCATGCCCGTGTGTGCAGTATGTCAGTATCCTCTGAGTTAATCCTCTAGAGGGGAGGCCAGTGAGACCCAGGAAGTGGACCAGTTACTCTTTGTCGCAGCCATAAAATACCATACTCCAAAGCAACTTATAGACGTTATAGAAGGAAGAGTTTTTTGGGAGCTTATGGTTCTAGGGGGAGAGTCAAAGATGGCATGGCAGCAGGTGTCTAGAGCAAGAAGTGTACAGATCACATCTTCAACCAGGAACATGGAACAGAGAGACCCAACAGGAAGGTGGTGAGGCTATAAATTTAAAAAAGCCCGCCCCCAGTGACATACTTCCTCCAGTATCAAGGCTCTACCTCCTAAAGGTTCCATCCCCAAATAGCACCACTAATTGGAAACCAAGCATTCAAATACATGAGTCAATGGGGTACATTTTTCATTCCAAACACAGTAGAAGTAAACAATCTGTCTCGTCTGGGCAAATGTCACCTGGTGGGAGGGGAGACTCACCACATGAGCTGATTTGGCCCTGAGAGGTTTCTCAGGCCTAGACATTGCCTGCAAGTTGTCCAGGGTTGCAGCTTTCATGGGTCCCCACCACCCATACTGGGGTGGGTTTCTTAACCTCACACATGCTCCTGTCCGTAACCCCAGTAAAAATGCTAAGATCCACAAAGCTGGACTTTGGTGCAATCATTAATTTGGTCTGTTTTCATGGTTCCCTTTCTGGGCTAAATTGATGAATACTGTGTCTTCCTAGGGAAAATCTGCCACACTAGGGTTTACTTGTATGTTTAGACATGCATGAATGTGGAGGCCAGAGGTGTCTGAATTGTTTTTTTTGTTTTTGTTTTTTTAACTTTTAGGCTCTTTGAAGGGCCCATCACCCAGTTCCCAAATAAATACACACGGAGACTTATTATTTATAAACACCTGGTCTTAGCTTGACTTGTGTCTAGCCAGCTTTCCTTAACTGAAATTATCCCATTTATCGTTCGCCTCAGGGCTTGTACCCTTCTCTGTTTCTGTATGTCTCTTCTTTCCTTCTTATCCTGTGTCTGGCTGTGTGACTGGGCGGCTGGCCCCTTCTCTCGATCCTTCATCTTCCCTTCTCGCTTCGTCTCCTTCTATTTATTCTCCCTGCCTGGCAGCTCAGCCTATTTCTCTCTCCTGCCTAGCTATTGGCCTTTCAGCTCTTTCTTGGAGCAATCAGGTGTTTTAGTCAGGCAAAGTAACCCAGCTTCCCAGTTAAACAAATGCAGCAGAAAGGCATGCAACACATCTTTGCATCATTAAACAAATATTCCACAGCATAAACGAATGTAACACACTTTCTTATCAAGGAAGGCATTTAAATGAGGCTGGCTGACAGTTTCAGAGATTTAGTCCACTGTTATCATGGCAGGAAGCATGGCGTAGCTCAGACAGCCACCGTGCTGGAGAGTAGCTGAGAGTTCTACACCTGGATCAGCAGGCGGTAGGGAGAATGACACTGGGCCTGGTTTGAGCACTTAAAACCTCAAAGCCCCAGCAACAGGCTTCCTCAACAAGGTCACACCTACTCCAAAGTTGTACCACCCCCCTGAGCCTATGTGGGCCATTTTCATTCAGAGCACCAGTAACAAAGACAACGTAGACGCAGCAGTTCCCCTACCTGTGAATATATATTTAAACTGACTGAAGGCAGGATTGCAGGCTGGCATTGCACACCAACATTGATAAGAGCTTTACCTACAAACGGATGCAGGCATCTAACGTGTTTTATACAGTGCGTATGTTCAGCCATGAAAGCAATGAAATAGAGGAGGGGAGAACTTGTCTGTTTGGAGACAAGGTCTCACTCTATAGTGGCAAGCTGGTGTCCAATTCTAGATTCCCCTGCCTCAGACGCCCCCTGGATTGGCAGAGTTGATAGGCAAACACCATCAAGTCTAGTTAGGAATGAAGTTATGTCACATGGTACAACATGGATTAAAAACTTGAAAGTTAGATGACTGACCAAATATGCCAGTCACACATTGAGAAATATTGCATGAGAAGTCAGCTTCACAGAGACAGAGGGAGTATTGTTTGTTTTGGGATGGGAATAGGGGGAAATAAATAATACAGCCTTGTAACCGGAGCGCCGGTTTGTGGCGATGAAAAGTTATATAGAGAGTGATCATTGCTCAACAGTGTGGATGTAGGTATTCGATGGGCTGGAGGGATGCTTCAGTGGTTAAAAGTGTGTATTACTCTTCCAGAGGATCAGAGTTCGATTCCCAACACTCTGTCAAGTAGTTCAAAATTGCCTGGAACTCCAGCTCCTGGGTTCTGACGCTAGGCCCTCAAGCACACCCCCCACACACACACAATGAAAATGGTTAGGTATATTTTTGGCATAATTAAAATACGTACACCTCAAGTAAGTCACAGGATTGGAGAACTGAGCGTTTTTTTTCAGCTGCTCTACCCCATACCGAGACCCGCACTTCAAAAGCAGGGTGTGTGTGTGTATGTGTGTGTGTGTGTGTGTATACTGACAGAGTTCACACACCCACAGCATCTTCTCGGAGAAGGGCCTGGGGGCGGGGGTAAGGCAGACACGGTATCTATTAAGGAGTTTACACTTTGCAGCACCCGCCCCATCGCCAATCTCTAGGGATCATTTGAATCCCTATCCCAGCCTCCATCTGACTTTGCTTTCACTGATTTTTTTTATGGCCAGGTAGTCTCTTCCACTTTCTCCTCACAGTTACGCATCTCAATCCGCTACAAGTCTCAATCCGCTAGAAACAATCAACTAGGTTTTAGTGTCTGTAAAAAATGTGCTGCCATCGCCACAATCCAGTTCTAAACCATTTCCAACCCCCACTTCGCCTTTCCAAGCCCCCGCGTTTCACCATGGAAGCTGTCAGTAAATTGCACTAATTATTATCCTTGCTAATCGATGTCTTATAACTAGACGATTTGATGGAGGGGGTAAGAAGCGCCCTCTTAGAGCGGCTCTGCGCCGCCTATCATCGAAGCATCGGTCCTCTGCAAGGCGCCCTGGCAGGGGCGGAGCAGTCGCGGCTCGGGACTCTATCTTTGATGCCTGAGCGCCCCTCACGCCTGCGCAGTAGCGGGCGTCGGACTCGCGCTGAGGAGCTCCCCTCCGGGTGTACCCTCGGAGTTGCCGGAGC
>LOJH01055875.1:368-11101 GCA_001685095.1 Ellobius talpinus | reverse complement strand
GGGTATCTTTGAGAGAGTCATTCATTTCTTCTATGTTTTTGTTTGTCTTCTCCATTTTTAAAGGAGTTTTTCACAACCTGTTTAATGTCCTCTATTATTTTCATAATGTTATGTTTAAAGTTGATTTCTTCTACTTCTTCTGGAATAGGGTGTTCAAGTCTTCTTGTTACATGATCCCTGGATTCTGGTGTTGTCCTGTTTCCTTTTGGGTTGTTAGAGGAGTTCTTGCATTGGTGCCTGCCCATCTCTTCCTTCAAATGCAGCCAGGAGAATCTTGGTGTCTTGGTCCAATCTTTCCTGTGACTGACTGTGTACTTGGGGAATTTTCTTGGTCTGGCCTCTCTTTGTGCCCCTTGGCACTGGAGCTGGTTTTGCTGGTGGATCTAAGAACCCCACAGATGGAAAGTAGTGCCCTCTGGCTGGATCTCCTCAGTGCAGGAGCAGGATCTGTTCCTGGGCCTAGGACCTTGCAGACAATATGGCAGGCTTCGGGGAGGCAGGGTTGTGTGGATCAAAGAAGCCCCTGCTGCAGGAGATGGAGGGGCCCTGTGCTCCATTTCCAGACTGTCTGCCTGCCTCCTTCTGGATGGATCTCTGGCAATTCCTTTTAAAATCCCACAGTTGACCACATAGGTAACATTTCCCAAGTGTTTGCTTTTGCTGTCCAGCCCCCAGGGCTTGAGTTATAGAAGAGGCTAAAGTTTTGGTCTGGATGGTATGTGAATAGGTTTTGACATTCTATGATGCCACAAACCATTGACTCATGGACCCTTCCCTAAGTCCAGCACAAGCCATCCTAGTGTCTTGGTTCATACCATCCCAGACTAGGAGCTTAGTAAATTGGTCTCTAAGCCCACTGGGGGGCAATTTCCTTTCAAGACTTGTCTGCATGTGGACAATAAATTCTGGAAGTGGCTCCCCTGGTTTTTGCATTGGTTTTTGCACTGTGCCAGCTATAGGTGATTCAGTGGGTCCCTCCTCTAGCTTGGCCCAGGCCTCCAGGCCTGCTTGTCTAACTTGGTCCTAATACAGTGCTGCAATTGTGACTTGTTGGACCCCCAGGGGAAAAGCCTTCCCCCGTACCAGTTAGCATTGCATAAGTGATGGAAATTGGGGGGTTGGCCACTCTCTGCCCTAATGGGACAGACCTCCTTAAAGATGGCCATCCATTTAACATATTGGGATCCTCCTAGGGTAGCCTTAGCCAGACCATACCTGTCCTTGAGGACACAAGGATGGTAGGGTCATGGCCCAAGGCGAGTTGGGGGCCATCCTCAGCCACTGCCTTCCTCAATTCTTTCAGATCCTTAGCTTCCCAAGGATACCAGATTAGGGGGCAAATAGGGCCAGGACAATATTGAACAGGAAGGCTTGGGGTCTCTAAACTTATAGGCCCCTATAGGTCCCTATAGGCCTCGGCATAAGTATCCCCACGAGGCCCCACCCCTATGTTCCTCTGTGTGAGAGTCCCAATTTTGCAGTTTCTCCTGGAGACTGGTATATTCATTTCCTCCTGGCAAGGATGGAGCCCCCTTATTTGTCCTCCTCTCTTCTCCCACTTGATCCTTTCCAGTGTGGCTAGGGACATAAGGAGGCGGCCACTCCTTGTCTTTGCCTCTGCCTGCCTTATTCCTTCCCCCTAGGACCACTCTTCGGTAAATTGTGACCATATTTTGTCTCCCCTCTCACCTGTCTCCTTTTCTCCCATTCTTTTGGTTAATTGATTACTTTTGGATTCTTCAGACTTCTCCTGATCTTTGGCCTTTTCTTGATCCTCGCCTATTTCCTCCCCTGCCCTCCTAGCCAGTTAGTTATTTTCAGATTCTTTAGACCTCACCCAGTCTCTCTACTTTTCCTTACCTGCCATTGGGGGAGAAAGAGCAGTGGGATGAAAACATGCCTTAAGGGTCATAGTAGTTGGATAGAATCCGAATTGTAGGGGTATATCAAAGTGTTTTTCCCTTTCTCTGGCCAGAATCTCCACCAGGTTCCACATGTCCCATAAGAAAAGATTCCCAGTGGGTACCCAGGGGGCCAGGGTAATTATATACTTCCATACCTGGATCTCTTTGTGGTCTGATAATTCCTGGTCTCAGGAGACTAGCATATATCTAACACCTTAAGCACTGTTTTTTTTGTGCGAAGTTGTATTACCCATTATGGGGTCGCATTCACCTTGATGACTGCTTTGCCTGGGGACCAATCATTCCACCTTCAAGCACCAGTTGCTAGGTCTTCTTAGCCTCCTTATTCCCCAGGGAAAAGTGTGTGCTGTCCACCAATTCCACAGCCCCACAATATAGGACCTTCAGATTTGCAGCCCCACAATGCAGTATAATCAGACATGATATGGAGTCAAGTCAAAGCAGGAACTCAGTTTACTACTGTGAGCCTCAGCTTATATAGGTTATGTGACATCATGTGATGTGGGGGTACCTCCAGACAATGAGAGACAGCCAAGCCTTCCCTCTAGCTGGAGGGGCAGCTACCTAGATTTTGCTGTCTCATCCTCATTCAGTTCCCTCAAACTCAAACCAGGCTTTTCTCTGTCCTACAGGCCCCGAGATACAGGCTCTGCACTTGGAGTCAGGCTTTTCTGGGTCCTACAGACCTCGAGGTATAGGCCCTGAGATAATTTTGGCCCAATATCTGTCATTGAAGTTGGGGGTGTGTTTTGTGTATGTAGTGGACAGATAGATCCTATTTTCATATCCATTCTCTTAACCTGTGTCTTTTCATTGGTGAATTGAATCCATTAATATTAAGATATGTCATTGACCCGTTATTGCTAAATCCTGTAATATTTTGGTTTTGGTGATGGTAGTGGGTGATTTCCCTTCTTTGGGTGTTGCTGTTGTAAGATTATCTATTGCCTGTGTGTTTGTGGATGGAACTGAGTTCCTTGGGTTGAAACTTTCTGTAATGCTGGATTTGTGGGTAGGTATTAGTTAAATCTGGTTTTGTCATGAAATATCTTGCTTTCTCTGTCTACTGTGGTTGAAAATTTTTATGGCATGGTAGTCCTCATTGTCATCCATGTTCCCTTAGTGTCTGTAAATTATCTGTCCAGGATCTTCTGGCTTTTAGTGTCTTTATTGAGAAGTTGGGTGTAATTCTTATAGGTCTGCCTTTATACATTACTTGGCATTTTTCTTTTGCAGTTCTTAATATTATTTCTTTATTCTGTATGTTTAGTGTTTTGGTTGTTATATGGTGAGGGGACTTCCTTTTTGGTCCAGATTATTTGGTGTTCTGTAAGCTTCTTGTACTTTTATAGGCACATCCTTCTTTAGGTTGGGATCATTTTCTATGATTTTATTAAGTTTTCTGTGTCTTTGAGGTGGGTTTCTTCTCCTTCTTTTATCCCTGTAATTCTTAGGTTTGGTCTTTTCATGGTGTCCTGAGTTTCTTGTGTGTTTTGTGCTAGGAATTTATTGGATTTAACATTTTCTTTGACTAATGAACCTATTTTCTCTATTGTGTCTTCAATGCCTGAGATTCTCTCTTTCATCTGTTGTGTTCCATTTCTCATGCTTGCATCTGTAGTCTCTGTCTACCATCCCATATTTTGCATTTCCAGAATTTTTTTGTTTGTGTTATCTTTATTGTTTCTATTTCAGATTTCAAGTCTTTAGTAGTTTCCTTTACCTGTTTGATTGCTTTTTCTTAGCTTTCTTTCCTTTTGCTAAGGCATTTATTGATTTCTTGCATTTTTGTCTTTCCTCAACATTTTTAAGGGAACTTATTATTTCTTCTTTAAGAAGAAATTCATCATCTTCATAAAGTAATTTTAAGTTCATTTTCTTTTGTTTCAGCTGCACTGGAATAATCAGGTTTTGCTGTTGTAAGATTACTGGGTTCTGGTGGTACCATATTGCTCCTATAGTTATTGTATTCTTACAACAGCATTTACTCATCTTTTCTTCCAAACAGTTTGACTTGTGCCTGTGCCTGTTCTTCCAGCTGTTGTGGTTTATGCCTCTGTCTATGTTGTCTGCTGGGGTTGCAGGGGAGGGCTCACAATGGGAAGGCTATTCAGGTGTGTGGAGTTGAGGAGCTGAGTGGGTCATTAGAAGGACAAAATCCAGTGGGTGGTGATTGTTTGGGCACAACCTGGAGGCAGGTTTTTCTCCTGCCTGCAGACTGGAGGGGACTGCAGCTGGGCCGTGAAGTTTTGCCAGAGGTAAGGGCATGGTCCAGCTACCTTTCTGAGACTGAAGGGGACTGCAGCTGGGCCCGTGAAGTTTCACCAGAGGTAAGGGCATGGTCCAACTACCTTTCTGGTGCTGGGATGGAAGAGGGAGGTGTACACTGGTTTTTCATTAGGGTCTGGAATTTGGGGCAGTCCACTTGTGAAGTCAGCAAGTCACCTGATATTCGAACTGATGTTGTTTGTGCCTGTGTCTGCATAGTCTTCTAGGGTTGTGTGGGAGGGCAGGCCATGGGGATGACATTCAAATGCATGGAATTTGATAGTGGGGTGGGACAGCATCCAATGGATGGTGGGTGTGAGGGTACAGCCTAGTGGCAGGTACCTCACCTGCTTCCATGCTCAAGGATGGGACTGCAGCAGTGCAGTACAGTTCCACCCCATTTTGTCATTTTTGTAGATGAAAACCTGTTTAACATGAAAATGCTAACAATTTCTTTCTTCAAATCAAAATTTGTTCTGGGTCCCTGGGCCACAGTTGCATTGTCTTCTGTGCAATAGCCAACCAATATTAGCTTAATTAGTTGTTTTCTAATAGGAAATTGATCAATATTATAAGTTTGGACTTTCTTCTTTCCAAGGAATTTTCATTTTCACATTTTTGAGCCTTATTTATGTGGTGTATTGTTATTTAAAAATATTCTTGCTATTTATATATTACAGATCCTAGATTCTCTATTTGATGCTGGAAATCCTTTGAACATTTCAGATGTTTTGAGTCAAACTTTATCTGCAGAATAAATATTCATTATTTTTCTCAGCAGATTTCACATTTGTCCTCATTTTAATATTTTCCTTCTGATTCTCGTCCTGAATCTGAACAACGAACAGCAAATATTACCTTCATAAAAGTGGTCCTTCCATGATAGTTTTATAATCAAAATTAGTTCACTTCTTTTGAATTCAACATCACTCACTTCTTAAGAAAGGAACAGAATGAAGTCAGAATACAACACTTGGTACAAGTAGATTTCTAGCCATTTTAGGGGCTTCCTATACAAGCACCAACCACTAAGTCTTTTGAAAATTTTACTGAAGTGTGAGAGAAAATAGGAGAATCAATCTAAATGTATTATTCACTACTAGCATTGTGGAGATGGCGAAGAAGTCACTCACTTTTAAAAAGTCAGTTTTGAAAAACTGAATAACCCGACTGGAAAAGTCAGTGGGAAACTTTGCAAGTAAAAGGAATCAAGAAGAAGATAGAATATAATACTGAAACATAGAGGATTCAGAGTAAATAAAAAAGGATTATAAAACCTGTGAAGATGCAACAAAAGAACATATGTAAAACATGATATAGAATACTGTGAAAAGATCTGGTATGTACTCATTTATAAGTGGATGTTAACTGTAAAGTGTAGGATAAACATGCCGCAACATATAGACCCTGAACAGTTAGGTATCAAGGAAGATGCAAGCTGGACACTCTGACATCCCTGGGAAACAGAAATTGAAGACATTTCATGGATAGACTTGGTGCAGAAAAGGGTAGTAACATGATCTATCAGGTTGGGGGAGGGAGGAGGAAAGTAATGAAAGAGCCTACTGGATAGGAGGTCACTTTAGGGATAGGTAGAAACCTGGTGCAAGAAAATCTCCCAGAAATCTTCAAGGATGATGCCTGCTAAGAATCCTAGCTATAGGGGCTAGGTTGCCTTCACTGGCCATTGCTTGTGAAAGACTACCAGTGGAGCAATTGGGACACCAACCTATCCACATTACCTTCAACCCACAGTCTGTCCTGCCTATGGGATGTGCTCGGCTAAAGGGTGGCACAGAGATTTTGGTAGAAGCCAACCAATGAGTGTTTCAGTGAGCCCAGTGACATGAGAGTAAGCCCACCACCACTGATACTGCCTGTTATGGCAGGACATAGAGGCTACATGGCCCAGAATCCTAGGATAGAACCAAACATGCCTGGAGGAAAAATGTCAAAGTAATGATGCCTAACGATATTCTGCTATAGTTGTAGATTGTTGCTTATATCAAAAGTCATTAGAGAGGATTCAGTCAGTAACTGTTGAAAATAAATACTGAGATCCACAGTAAAACATTAGGTAAAGATTGTGGAATCCTGATGAAGAGGGGAGGAAGGCTAGAAGGATCCAGAGAGATCAAGGATATAGGGAAGGAAGGATATTAGGATCCAGAGAGGTCAAGGATATCACAAGAATCAAATATCCTGTGCTCATCCACAGAGTCTGAAGTGACAACCAGTGAACCTGTATTGGACTGACCTAGGCCCCTAGGCCCTTTGTATATATGAGGTAGGTTGTGTAGCTTGGTATTCTTCTTGTGGAACTCCAAACAATGGGGGCAAGGGCTGTTTCTGACTCTTTCCCTGGCTATTGGAACCATGTCATTCACATTTGGTTGTATTGCCCAACCTTGGTACAATGCAAGGTGCTTAGTATTACTGCAACTTGATATGCCAGGTTTTGTTGATATCCATGTGAGGCCTGTCTTTTCTGAATAGAAATGTAGCAGTGCATGTGTGTAGGTGTGGGGAAGAGGGGATGGAGTGGGGCCTCAGAATGGAGATGGAGGGCTGAGAGAAGAGAAGGGAGGGGAAAAAGTAATTGGGTTGTAAAATAAATAAATATCAAAATATAGATAGGTGGAACAATGAACTATTTAGATTGCTTAAAGAAGCATGGATATGTGATGGATTAATTTCAGAAGCAACTACATCACCAAATCACACTGTAGCACAGATAAAGATAATTGAAATCATCATTCTAGAACTCCCTGTGGTAGGAAGTCACAAGAAAGAGCTCTATCATTGACCCATCCAGTATCACCATGATGACCACACCTTCCCACTCCATGCTGTCTACCCATCCTGTATGTTCCCTTCTGCTTTGTGTATCATACCTGTGTTGTTGCCCTACCCTGCTTATGACATCCTTGTAATGCTTACAGGTTTCTGAATTTCCCAAGCAAAGTAAGTTTTGTTAGCTTGAGTGATATGAGTTCCCCTCTCTATTCAGGAAAGAATGCTGTAATTGTAGGAAACAGGTACTTAACATGGAGAAACATTGAATTAAATTGTAACCCTTAGGGAAGTAAAAGTTACATTGAGCATGGCACCATGTTTCTTTATCCATTCTTCTCTTGAGTGACATCTAGGTTATGCTTCCAATTTCTGGCTACTTTGAATAAAGAAGCAGTTAACATGGTTGAGCAATGTCTCTGTGGTAGGATGAAGTGTCTTTTGGATATATTCCCAAGAGTGGTAAAGCTGACCTTTGGGGTATATCTAAAATCATCCTCCTAAAGAATCATCACATTGATTTTTACAGTATTTCATCAAGTTTGCACTTCCAACATAAATGTATGAGTATTCTCATTACTCCTCATTCTTTTCAAATGAGACATCATTTTTATTAATCTTAACCATTCTGATCTGTTTAAGATGAAATCAGAAATTAGTTTGAACTTGCTGTTCCCTAATGACTCTATATGTACATTTCATCAAATGTTTCTCTACTATTTTTCTCCTTTTTAGAATTCTTTTATAAAATCTACATACAAGTTTTAATTGGGTTATTTGTTTTCTTCATATTAAACTTTGAGTTATTTATAAATTTGGAATATGAAGTATAATATTGGAGTTGTACCTCATTATAATTATTTTCCCATTCTACATGGTCCTCCTTTGTCTGAATCACCTTGCTCTTTTCCATGTAGATGTTTCTCAGTTTTTTGAATTATTAATTGTTGAACTTCGTGCATCTTGCAGTGATGTTCAGTATAAAAAGTACTATTTTAAATAAGTATTGAAGGAGTGTACAACCTTATTAAATCATGCATTAAATAAAATTATTCAGAGTTTCTTTCTGCTTAAGTTGCTTATAATCTGCCTTTATTATGTTGATGTATGTTACTTGTATCCATAAACTCCCCAGGACTATTATCATTAAAGAGTATTGGATTTTTGTCAAAGAACTTTTAAATGTATAAGGAATTGATCATGTGATTTTTGTCTTTTGTTTGTTTCTATGATGGATTACATTTATCAATTTATGTATGTTGAACCATTCCTTAATCAGTGGATGGTCAATGGTATTTTTATGTGTTCTTGGATCTCATTTGCAAGATTTTTATTGAAAACTTTTCAGCGTATGTTGATAAAAGAAATTGGTCTATATTTCTTTGTTGGGTTTTTAATTACTTTGTGTATTAGAGTAACTGTGATCTCATAAAACATATTGAAGTTTTTAGAACTTAAAGTTTTTCAGTAAGGTGGATATGATGAGAATGTTAACTGATTAATAATATTGACTAAGCAATTATATTCATAAAAGTGGGAAATATAAATATCCAGTAATGATGTAATCACAGGCAAAATCATACATAAAAACATGTATTTGATCTCAGAACTACTGACTTTACACAATGAGATGAAGATTTAGATAAATTAGAGTGTGTGTGTCCTGCTACCTGTGGATTTATTCTTTTGTATTAGAATAAGGACGACTTCCTAGGCTCCTTCAATTTTCTGTGTGTAAATAATGAAGGGCATTTTTCCCCTGAAATGATCAGTCATACCTAATGAGAGTTTAAATTTGATTATATTACATGATTAACTGCTAACCTGCATTTACTTATTTTCCTAAACAGTTGGTAATAATAATTTTCAAGAACTAGAAATTTTCATTACATTGTTAAATTAATTATATAGATACAATACCATGCATGAACAAGAGTAGAAAGATATGTACAATATGTTCTAACAAAATTAATCTCAAAATACAAAATTTATATACAATATACCAAAACCCAATACCATGTAAAACATTTAAAACTATTAGTTACTTTTTTATTTCTTTCTTTTTTTAAAGATTTATTATTAATTATTTATATAGCATCTGCCTGCATGTATCCCTGCAGACCAGAAGAGGGCACCAGATCTTATTACAGATGGTTGTGAGCCACCATGTGGTTGCTGGGAACTGAACTCAGGACCTCTGGAAGAATAGTCAGTGTTCTTAAACTCTGAGCCATCTCTCAGCCCCCTAGTTACTTTTTAAAAGTAGATTCAATAATCTACCTTTTTATCCTATCCTATCATATATATACATTCCCCCTTTTTCTTTTCAAAGCAAGAACCTTGAATTGAATTTCCTTTGTTTAACACTTTCCTAGCCATTACCAATAATAACTTGTAACCAACACCTGTAATCAATGACAAATATCCATAATCCATTGAATGACCAACAAAAACTACTTACTTTACCTCTTGGGTATATGGGTGCTGTATTCTTAAATTTACTTTGTGCTCTCTTGGGGTGATAGTATCTTTAGGAGGTCCTAAAGAGAAAAATTTGTGTTAATTTTCAAGCCCTGGGAGAGATAGTTCTATCTTTTTTTTTATCTAGTATATAAAAAAATGGGAAGGGCAAGGCTTGTCTCAGGTCCTGGCTAAAGTAATCTGTTAGGCTGAATCATCTCAGATAGCCAACTCTAAATTATTCTGAGCAGTTTGTAGTTCAAACTCAATCCATTGGTGGTATTTTTTAGCTTAGTGGTGTTATCATAGTACCGGAGGAGTCATTATTGTAGTGCCCCATCCTCCTTATGGAGATTTGAAAGGTTCCTGTTAGATGTGCTCATGGTTCACTGCAGAAAACTCATAGACTCAAACCCAAAATCATGCACAGGTAAGTAGATGAAACCTTTTTCTGAAAGTAGTTAGGACTCTATATTACCATTAATATTATGTCAAAAAGTGTAATATATATGTATATTTAATATATATTAAATTTTGTACATGATATTAATATATCATATATATTATATCTTACAAATCTTATACCTTAAGAAAAGCTGTTACAGGGTTAATAATTTAAAACCAAAGGATTATGAGATTAGGAGCCACAAAACAGTTCTTAAATTTTTGCTTTCCTTCTGTCTCATATCATGGCTCTTCTCACATGAGACAGAGATTTTGGATTTCATTTTAATAAGCATGCTCAAGTTTAGAGAAGAGAGTCACACTCCAACTCAAAAGCTAGGTTTAATCTTTAGTTGGACTGGGACTACAAAAAATTTGCATTATATGTCTGTAGAAAAAATAGAAACAAACGTTGGAAGGATTTATAAAATTTTACCCTGTTGGAAATATGATATAGGCCATTTTAAATAGGTCAATTTACTCTTTTTCTTGAGACATTTTTTTTCTTCAGATGTCTCATTTGTCTAGGAGTCTTCAGATTCCTTAGCTGAATACCTTTATTCTCCTAAATAGACAGAAACAAAACCCTTCCCCAAACATAATTTGGGGGAGATTCTTAAAGAGGTGGGACAGATTATGGTGGGAGAAGACAGTGGTGGGTGACCCAAAGGTCAGTTTTTTTGACTCACGAATAAGAAGCTCAGCAGCCGCCAAGGCACATATGCAGGGAGCCCAGCCCCGAGTGGTGAGGTCCATCTTCTTTGACAGGTATGCTACAGGTGCGAAAGTGGGTCCCAGTTGATGTCCTAAGACCCCAAGGGCATATCCCTCCTTTTCTGCTAC
>LOJH01055872.1:0-10576 GCA_001685095.1 Ellobius talpinus | reverse complement strand
GCCCCCATCCCCCCCAGCTACCCCAGAAGCCTCCATTACCCTAGTTAGCTCAGGAAGCCAGTAATATCATTGTTACCTCCGCTCCCACTTCACAGGTAAGAAAAGCTATCACAGAGGTTAAGTGACTTGGCCAAGGTCAGGCCATAAGCTCAAACTGATGGCAGCACTTTAATATTTTAATCTGTGTGTGCCTGTATGTGTGTGTGCACAAATGTATGTGGATGCCCTAGTTCAGAAGAAGGCTTAAGACCCTCTGGTCAGAAAAGTGTATCGGATCCCCTGAAGCTGGAGTTCCGGGCAATTGTGAGCTGACAGCTGGGTACCAAACTCCAGTCCTCGGTAGCAAGGGTAGCTGGAACTCTTAAAAGTAGACCGTCTCTTGACATTCCTACAGTTTAAACCCAGCACCGACTGCAGACAAGCTGCTAGTGCCAGAAACAACTGGTTCTGCCTGCAAGCAAAGATGCATCTCTCCTCCCCTCCCTCCAAGAAAAGATGCAGCACCCACACACACCTGGAACTGAGACCTTGGCATCATCCTCAGCTGCCACCTTGATTTTCCTTGTAGTATCGGAGCTGAAGAAAAAGACAAGGCTGGATCTGTAGGGGACTGTGGGTGACCCTGAGGAACTGAGATTCAAGGAGCCAGGTGTTTTTTCCCCTTCTTCCATACTCCTCCTCCTCCTCCTCCTCCTTTCTCTGNCTTGTTTTGTTGGGGAGAGAGATGCGCCAGTGTATGGCACACATACAGAAGTGAGATGACAATTCAGTGGCCCTCTCCTTCTGCCTATGGGATGCAGGGATTGAAATCAGGCCGGCAGGCTTGGTAGCAAGTGCACTGACCTCCTGGGTCACCTTGTTTCCCCCTCCCATCTTTTTATTTTGCAGAACTGAGGATTGAACCCACAGCCTCATGAATGCTCTCTCTGCCCCTGATCTACCAGCTCAGGTAAACCAGGCTGGCCTCGAACTCACAGAGATCCGCCTGCCTGAGTCATTTCTTGTCATGATTCCTTTGGCCCCTCAGCATATAGAAAGAAAGTTCTGGAATCTAGTGCGGATAAAAAGGCTGACTAGACCCCAGATGCCTCCCAGCACTACTGCTCCTACAGTCCAGTGTGGGGAGATGAGGGCAAGTCCTCTCAGCCTGTGACACACTGACCTACTGATGGTGATCCTCAGCTACCCAGCATGGGGCAGCTACCCAGCATGGGGCCCCCATCCTTTCTATCCAGCCATCAGCCCTGGCTACAGCTCTGGCTGAGGGTACAACAGGGTCATAGTGACCAGTAGTGTTATGATTTGGATGTGAAGTGTCCTCCATAGGCTCATGAGTTCGGACACTTGGTCACAAGTTGGTGGCACCATTTTGGGAGTTTATAAATTCTTTGGGAAGCAAGACCCTCCTGGAGGAAGGAGGTTATGGGGGGGGGGTCTAAGCCACCACACTACTGGCCTAGCTCTCTGTGATTTCTGGTCTGCAAAGACATGAGGAATCCCAGCCACACTCCTACTGCCGTGACCGACACCACACCACACACACGTGGGGGACTATACCCACAAACCAGGAGTCAAAATGAATCCCTCCCTCTGTGGCTTCTTGTTTGTCATGGCCACAAGAAAGTGACTACTGACAAGTGTCCATTTGTTCATTGCTGTCTCCACATGGAGGGGGCCATGTGCACTCATGCCCCTCACAACCCCCAGAGATCTCCAGCAGACCAGAACACCCCAAAGCTACTCTGAGACCACAAGTTCAAGTCTTCTAGAAGATTCTCCCTTAAATGGAAACTGTTCCTGTGTGGGAGTTGATATTGGGGAAAGAGCACGCTTGACATCACACTGACCATATAGGTGTGGCAGCCAGTTTGTCTGCACACTTGACCTCACACTGACCACAAAGGTGTGACAGCCGGCTTCTCTGTGTGTCCCAGTGTCCTCGGTGGTTTCTCATGCGACAACAGTGTTTCCCTTGGGCTGTGTGGGTCAGAGAGGAAGCACACACAAACACCCATGCTTACGCAGAGAACAGTCTGTACAGCTTCCCAAATGTCACCTCTTGGGGGGTGACTTTGAGGCTGAGGCCCCAGAGAAGTCACCAGGGATGATACTGAGCCTCATCAGCAAGGGTGACCTTCGACACAAAGCTTCAGAGAAAGCTCTGTCCCTGTTCCTCCCCTCCGGCTGTGGAACTGGTCCTCTGGAGGACACCCTGGACTCCTGTCTTGCTTTTAACAATATAATGGGTGGAAGTGACAGGGTGTTGCGGGCACCTCCCCCTTCTTGAAACTGTCTCCATACCACTGGTCCTGCCATGACCATGCCATGAGAATGCTCTGAAGACAGTTTGGGAGGGCTGGGATGCACGGCACACAGTGGAGGTAAGATCCATCCCTCCTGCCCCAGAGAAAGGCTCATGGATGAACAGACTTGACTTCTGGAAACACCATAAGCCATTCTCTTTGTTAAGGTTTTTACTGCTGTAAAGAGACACCATGACCACAGCAACTTTTATAACGGAAAGCATTTCACTGGGGTGGCTCGCTTACAGTTTCAGAGGTTCAATCCATTATTATCATGGTGGGAAGCCTGGTGGCGTGCAGGCAGACATGGTACTGGAGAGGTAGTTGAGAGGCCTACATCTTGGAGGCAACAGGAAGTCTACTCTCACACTGGGCAGTATCCTGAGCATAGGAAACCTCAAAGCCCCCATCACAGTTACACACTTCCTCCAACAAGACCATACCCACTCCAACAAAGCCACACCTCCTGGTGAGATTATATGCCACTCCCTATGAGATTAGGGGATCCAGTTATATCCAAACTGCCCTGATGAGGACAGCAAACTGCAGGTAGTCAAGGGCAACAAAAACAAAACCAGCTTCTCACTCATCTCTGCTGACGTAGATGGACCATGCTCTTGGAAGGGCATCCTGGGCACAGAGGATGGCCAGCAGCCCTACTCTGACCCTAGAGTCATTGTCACAGTCGTAGATGAGGAAGTGTCTCCAGGGCCAGAATCACCCTAGTGGAGAACCAGGGGCCAGTATACCAACAAGAGAACAAGAACGGGAGGGAAAGGGATGAGGAAGAAGAGGAAGGAAGGAAGATGGAAGCGAGGAAGGGAGGGATGAATCTCACATCTCTACTCTGAGAGACAGGAGCTGAGGACCTCGGTGTACCACCAATTTGAAACTCAGGAGCAGAAGCCTCATGGGCCAAGGCAGCTGTGGGAACTGTGCTTCTGCTGTGTGGGCATTGCACTACCTGGGAATAGCAGTGAGGGCACGGGCTGAGTCTGCAGGATGGCTGCCTAGGCGTGTGTACGCGCATGTGCACATACACACACGTAGAGTCATCGAACTGAACCAACATGATTGGCTGATTTTGCTCTAGCTCTGTGAGATCCAAGTCAGAGAGCACTGAGGAGGCAGACACCGTTGCCAGGCACCCGAGGCTCCTGTCCTCTCAAGATCCTCTAGTAAAAGTGAGCAGTGTCAGCCACTGACAGCTGCCCTCTCCTGAGCCTCCTTGTCTCCCTCCGCAGCAGAGACATGCACACATTTACTGCTTCCATCTTAGCCCCGCCCTGGGATCATCACCTTGAACCTTAGCACTGAGGGAAGGTCTGGCTGACCTCTGTTCCCCCTCAGCTGAACCATGTATCCTGGAGGTGGCTGTACTGTGAGAGAACAGGAACTTGCAGGAGTTCTGGCTCACAGGCCAGCGCAGGCAAGTCTGCAGGCCAGGAGGCAGACATGTGAATAAAGAGTCTTCCAGAAGACCCTGCAGGAATGTCAGGTGCAAGGTCAACAAGTTCTGCTAGGGTCTCAATCTGAAATGCCCCCCAAATTGGTGGCTAACTGGCGAGGCTAGAGAATATGATTGGATCAGAAGGATTCCAGCATGGTTTAATTGACACATTGTTGGGAGATGGTGGAGTCTTGTAGAAGAAAGGGGTTCCTTGGAGCTGGATCTTTGCAAGGTTCCTATCCCCAGCCTCTCCCTGGCTCTCTCTGCTTCTTGGCTGCCTGAGGTGAGCAGGCCTAAACACCCTCCAGTCAAGAGCCAGTCACAGGAAGAAACTTCTGAAACCGTGAGACAAAATAAGTCCTTTCCCCTAAGCTGTTTCTCCTCCATGTTCTGTCATGGTTGGGTAAAGTCTGAGTGACTTTTTCTGTCACACGGAAAGATGCCATTTGAGTGGGGTGATGTTTGTTGTTGCTCACCATTTCATGGTGGGAAAGGCACACCAGTGGACAGGCTCCAGCCAAGGTGTTGGGGCCTTGAGTACAGTGACCGCTTGATGAATCAGAACTCAAGAGAACTGGAGCCAGAACCAGAAATCAATATTGCCTTTGTGGTCTGCCTCCAGGGAGCCACTCTTTCCTCAGTCACAGACCCAAAAGTTTCTCAGCCTTCCAAAAAATGGAGCCACTAGCTGGAGACCAAGTGTTCAAACGTTCAAGCCTAGCTGGATGGTGGTGGCACATGCTCTTAAACCCACCCTCGGGAGGCAGAGGCAGGTGAATCTCTGAGTTCAAGGCCAGTCTGATCTAAAGAGCAAGTTCCAGGACAGTCAAGACTACACAGAGAGACCCTGTCTCAGAAAACAGAACTGGGGGACATTTCAGATCCAAGCCACAGCCTGAACATCCATGAGAAGACACTCAGCCCTGTGATCAATAGAGAAACACTAAACAGAACCCCCAGGTGGTTAGAAGTGTGTGTGTGTGTGTGGAGGGTGATGTTTGTGTGCATGCAGGTCCACATGTGTGACCAGATGAACACATGTGTGAGAGTATGCAGGTTTCAGACCAGAGGAGAACCTCAGGTATTGTCCGCCTTGAGGTTTGTTTTTTATAATTTTTTAAGATTATAATCACTTCACGTCCTCCTTTCCTTCCTCCCTCTAAACCTTCCTTTAACTGTTGTTACACATATGTATATATGTGTATTTGTGTGTTCTAAAAATATAAATACAGCCGCTCAGTCTGTGTAATGGTACTTGTATGTATGTCTTCAGGGCTGAACATGTATTAGGTAACCAATTGGAGGGCTCTTCCCTGGGGAATACTGTTTCTCTTGCTCCCAGCATTCCCTAGTTGCCCGCAGCTCTCTGTGTAGGACTGAGGACCCCTGGGCTCTTCCCAATCCACATTAGCATGCCTGTTGGTGTTGTCCTTGTTCGGGTCCTGTTGGTGAGGGTCAAGGGCGCAGCCTCTTTCTTTCCCAGGAGACAGGGTCTCTAAGCAAACTCCCTTGTCCTCTGGCTCTTAGGATCTTTCCACCCTCTCTTCTGCAATCATCCCCGAGCCTCTAGCCTCACGTGTGGAAGTTGTGTTGCAGATGTACCAGTGGGGACTCGCTCCACAACTCTGCATCCTGATTGGCTGTGGTTTTCTGTGACTGTGTCTGTTGCAAAGTTTCCTCAAGGATTGTTCAGAGCTACGCTTTCATGTGGGCAGTGTAAAGATCTCGTTTCTTGAGACAGGCCTCGTACTGGCCCGGAGCTTGTCAAGGAGAGTAGGCTAGCTACTCAGCAGGGCCTCAGGACCCACCTGCCTCTGCTTCCTGAGTGCTGCTGGGATTACAGGCCTGTGCCAGCAGGGCCAGCCTAGAACTCTTTTTCAATAAGCAGTAAAGACTGGTGAGGGCATGAAGATGCTGGTTCACTGTACCACACTGGTGAGCATATAAAATAAACCAGTCCAGCTGTTGTGGAAGCAGCCAGCCGGTCCTGGAGAGACAGCCGTGGAATGTGCTGTATGGCGGCTCTAAGTGGGACCGGTGAACGGTACTGAATTGTGAGGGTCAATGCGTTCATTAACATTATGCTAATTTCATTCTAATTTTTAAAAGTTAGTGAGACCGAGTCACTGTCCTGAGAAATCACAGGGAGATTATCAGCTGGGTGAGAAGAGACAGCCTGCCTAGGCTGATCTCTAAAGCTCGGCAACCAGCCTGTGGGGCTGCTGGGAGGGGGATGGCGGTTCCTTGAGGTAGGACCTAACAGGAAGTGAGGTCACTCAGGGACATGGGCTCACACTCCCTTTGCTCACTGTGAGGCACTATGACATCACAGGGATGGAACAATGGATGGCCAGAGACTATCTCTGAAACTACAGAGCCCATAAACATTTCCGGCTTCTAGAGCATTTCTCTTCAGGGTTTTGACACAGCGGCATAAAACTGGCCAACACATCATTTCTTCTCTTATTTATTGCTGGGTGCAAATATCCAGCAATCCTTTCATTTTGCAGCCGTTCTGAGGTTCAGAATTCTGACACAGGGCAAGAATCTTCCAGAAAGTTATTCACTCACATGCCTGGCTCTCGGACTCTGTCACATGGACTGGGTCTGGGTGTCCAAGTGCCTGCCCAGGAACAGCTCCAGCTCGTGTTTCTTTTTGGCACAGTGACCCTGGAGCATCCAGGTCTCCAGGCAGAAGCCCTGTGTCCACTGAAAGCTCCCAATACTGCTGACTGGCCTCACTCATTCTGCCAGACCCGTCACCTGCACATACCACTGAAGCACTCTGTGTGAACTTGCAGAGGGGAACTATTGTTGCACAGGGAAGTTAAGCAGCTTGGCTAAGGTGGAAAGACTAGAGCAAGGATTTGAAACCCTCTGGCCTGGCTCCTCTGTCAGGGTCTAGTCTCTTACAAGCTGCCTTTCTTTCTAGGAGACTGACCGTTTGCCCTCAGAGCCCCAGGTCCTCAACCATCCCCACATCATGCTCCCTACCCCCTTCTCTCTTCTCCCCTCTCCCTGCCTGTCCTCCCAGGCTAGCCTTGAGGAAGGTCAGCTTCCTTGGCCAGACAAAGCTTATTTCGCTGGCTCTGGTTCCTGGAGGCAGCCCTGTTCCCAGAGCCTTTAAAATTTATTTATCTAATTAAAAAATCTCTCAGCAGCCAACATGCTTGGAGAGTTCATATTTAACCAATAAGCCATCAGGCGGGCTGCTGAGTCCAGGAGCATCCTGCCTGGGCCTTGAGAGGTGGGGTGACCGGAGCATGCATCCACCCGCAGAGCTGGCTTTAGCAGCGGGCACCCCAGCAGTGGCAGCCTCCTCAGCCAGCTGCGTTTCCGGCCAATGAATCTGCCGCTCAAAGCCTCTGTTTTAATTAACTATCTCAGGCGGCCGGAGCACGTGGGCAAACTTCTGTCTACTTCACTGCAGAGCCCAAGCACACCCCCATCCCCTTTCTAAGAATAGAATCCAGAGTTGGAGGGGAGGGAGGAGGCTGGAGTCTAAAAATGAATTTAAAACTCAGAGCAAAACAACCCAGCCCAGGAGAAGGGAGAATAAGCGGCTTGCAAAAGTGTGCAAGCACACACACACGCGCGCACACACACACACACACACACACACAGAAAGAGGGCGGGGGGGAGGCCCAGGCGGAGGCTGTCTGCTGCCATCCTGGTGGGACTGGCAGTCAGGCCTGGCAGCCTGCCCAAGTGTCTGGCAGGGATGGGGGTGGCTGGTGGGGCTGTTCATGCCAGGAGCAGCAGCTGGGGATCCCGGGGGAGTTGGGGCTGTCTCTGGGGCTGATTGGCTTCCCCATACAACAGGGGTGAGTCATGGGCTTGTGGGCTGGACTCAGGGGTGCCCGACAGTACCAGATGTGGCTCAAAGTTTCAAGGGCTCAGAAGCCTAAATGCTTCTAAAAATGGGTTGGTCCTCAGACACCAGAAGACCCTGCCACCACCAGGGAGACACAAGGGGAAGGGATGGATCAGCCCTGCTCAGGGACACTCGGGAGCAATGGTATGGCACTCTTAGCTGCTGGTAACATTTCAGGGACTGAGGGTATAAAGTGTTTGTCCAGCATGCAGGAAGCCCTGGTTCCATCCTCTGCAGCACACGGAACACAAGCACACGGGAGGCAGGCTCGTAATCCCAGCAAGTGGCAGGTGGTGGAGGCAAGAGGATTGGAGACTCAAACTGAGTGTCCCACTCAGCTGTGTAGCTGAGTTCAAGACTAGCTCAGGCTACACAGAGCCAACTTGGAGACCATCTTAGGCTAAAGAGAACCTGTCTCAGAAAAAAAGAGAGGGGGGGTGGCCTGTGAAAATCAGTCTCATGAGAAACTGGAAGAGGTGACACATGCCTGTAACCTCAGCACTCCAGAGGTTGAGGCAAGAGGATCAAAATTTCAAGTTCACTCTTCTGCCATAACAAGTTTGAGCCCAGTCTTGGCTACAAGAAGTCCTGTCTCAACCAAACACACATACATACGCACATACATATAAGCATACACACTTACATACGTACATACATATACACACAGAGACACAATAATGGTTCAAAAAAGCCCACTAATTTTGAGGCTCCTGTTTTCTGCAGGTTTGCTCCGCCAGGCACTGCTCTCAGTACTGTCCCCAGGACAGGACAGTGTCACTGTGTTCTTACCTCCACTCTGCTGGTGAGGAAACTGAAGCCTAAGGTTTGGGGCAGGCCCAAGTTCACACTGGGGATGGGGTACACCTGGGTCTGGACCACTGGCAGGCTGGCCTCCACACCTGTGATTGCTAATCTTGGTTGTCAACTTGATCACACCTGGAATCAACTAAAACCCAAACTGCTAGGCAAGCCTGCGAGAGATATTCTTAATCAGATTATTTGAATCCAGTATCGAACCCATCCCAAATCTGGATCGCACCGTCTGGTGACAGCCCACAGAAGAGAACACAGGAGACAGAAACTTTGTGTTTGCTTGCTTGCCCTCCATTTTCACTAGCACGTCCAACTATCCTGCTGTGTACCCAGTACCAAATCCAATTTCTTCAGGATTCTAACCAAAGTCCAACAGCTCTCCGGGATTCTTCTCAGACCCAAGCACCAGATTGGGACTGCTGAGACACACAGCCTCGTGGGCTGAACAATAGCAGTCTCCGTGTTTGTCATGAGACAGCCATTTTTGGGCTACACCGCCTACATCCCAGTCAATAAATCCCATATGTGTGTGTAATGTTTGTGTGTGTGTGTGTGTTCACTCTATCAGTTCTGCTCCTTTACAGCAGCCTGACTAGTACAAAGCCTCACTCCTCAGTGTCTTTGCCTGTATACTGGATGATCAGCAGGCTGGCGTGAACCCCATAGGATGCTCAGATGTGGCACCAAGCCATTGCCTGCTCCACAGACAAAACGACCTGCTCACTCTCCCCCAACTGCCTAGAGAGCATCTCTGGATGTCACCTCCATTATGACTCCCAGTCCTCCTGGAGTCTTGAGTCCAGTGCTAGCCCATCTGTTCCCTGGGTCTTTTCATTTTCCAGTATACAGTTTTCCCTTTAATGTTGTAATACAGAGTTCAGATGTTACATCCCTAAGTTCAAAGAAACCCCTGTGGATAGAGCCATATCGTGTCCAGGATTTGTTTGGAATAATCTGGAATGGCAAGTGAGTGAGGAACAGAGAAAGTGAGGCTGACCACAGAAAGAAAGGCTGAGAAGTTAATAATTCAAAAAATAAGCAGAGATCTGATTTCTGCATGACTTATTCTGCATTGCTATAACACACATGTGTGCATGTGTGTCACATGCTCTGTACATTATATTATGATACAGGCTACTCTCTGTATATTTTTCATGTTTTCCAATAGCCCTGGGGGTTTAAGGGGTGAACCCCAGGTCCTTGCATGTGTCCGGTAAGCATGCCGTCTCTCACTGGTTTCACCCCAGCCCCTAAAACCTTTTCTAGTGCCATACAGAGATGTTTAGAAATTGTCCTAAAGCAAAAGTTGGTGAGAAGCCCTACAGGGGAAGGAGGCTGTGATAGCTTGTATAAAATGCAAATGGCAGGCTGGGGTGTGGACTAGGCTGGCTGAGCAATGGTAGGTTGGGATCCTTCCTGGGAGCAACGGGAAGGGCCTGCCTGCTCCTCCTTAGCACACTACCAAGCCCAGGTCTGTCTGATGTCATCTCTTCAGGACATCAAGGGCAGGATGAGAAGAAAACCCTGACCTTTCTACCTTCTTCCAGTGACATGAAAGAGTGGTCCTGCCCAAATGCTTCCCACCTAGACTTCCAAACTCAAGAGGAATAAGCAAGCCCAGAGATGAGGTCCTGTAGCACGATTTCTAATTGGTCTTAATAATAAAAACCCAGAGTCAGGTATTGGGGGGTGAAAGATCAGAGAGGCAAAGCAACCAACCACTAGCTCTTACCTTTACGAAATCCTCTGACTGATTGGGGTATCCTGTCTCTACAAGTCCTCAAATTGAACGCCTTGAACTCCTGTCTCCTCCCACTTTATATTCCTCTCTCTGCCCAACCATATCCCTTCCTGTCTCCACCTCCCTAGTGTTGGGATTAAAGGCATGTGACTGCCAAGTACTGGGATTAAAGGTGTGAGCCACCATTTCCTGGCTATGTTTCTCTTTGAGACTGGATCAATCTAGCATAGCCCAGAGTGGCCTTGAATTCACAGAGCTCTGTCTGCTCTGCCTCCCTAGTGCTGGGATCAAAGGTGTGTGCACCACTGCCTGGCCTCTAAGGCTAACTGGTGGTTAGCTCTGCACTCTGATCTTCAGGTAAGCTTTATTTGTTAAAGCACAAACAAAATATCACC
>LOJH01055871.1:1381-12347 GCA_001685095.1 Ellobius talpinus | reverse complement strand
GGGGGTAAGGGGAGAGGGGGAGAGAGAAGTACCTTTGCATTCTTATGTTTGCTTCTGACCTCAGCAATCCTATTCTGCTAGAATCAATGAGTTACATAAACTTCTTGCTCCAGGCATCCAGGCCTTGGGTACGCTTGCTATCTTTCACCAGGCCATTTACAGAAGGAAATGGTAGCTTATCTTCGATAACTGCAAACCTTCACTAATCCCACATCATGTTCATCATGCAATGTATTTGTCCTCTCTCCTCATTTACTTTTTTGTTCCTTGGCTTTCTATGCTTTTCTTGGTCCTAAGATCCTGCCTGGTCACTACCACTTTGCTTGTGTCCTTATAGGTATAGTCTCTGGCAGGGCTTTCTGTTAACACCTGATTGTGTATTAATATGTTCATATTCTTCCTCTAGACCAGCCATCCTCTTGTTTTCACATTTGGACTATGGTCCCTATTGTGGTATGTTTCACACACTCCCAGTGATGAATTCTTGGAAGCTCATTCTACATAGAAAGGAGATGTAATATGCGAGTCAAATAGTGTCAATTCAAGTTCTGTATCTGCCTTCTGCCCATGTAGGAACTTTGAGTAAGTTACTTATATTTCTTAGGCCTCTGTTTTTTCAACTGCTAGTGGAGTTGATAATTGTGTCTGCATTATTTGGATGTTATGAAGATTTAAATGTTATGACACATGAATTTTATATAATGCCTGACAGATGGTACAATTGGACCATCCCTGGTTATTCTATTTATTTTCCTGCCTTTCCCCATTGGTTTTCTGTGGATGGGTGTTTGCCTAGATTAGGTTAATGTCTTAGAGACCATCTCTCAGATCTAGAGTGGTTAGTCAAAATATTCCAATTATTTTAGATCCTCACTTGTTGTTCAAATCATAGTACCTATAAGAACAAGAATGTGGAAGGGGTGAACCATAGATAACCATTCATTATTTTACTGATTGGACAAATATTTATTCAGCCTCTGTTCTATGCATCACACCAGGCTCAGCACTGTGTATCTATCATCTCTTGGAAGCAGTTTTCCTTGATTCAGGCATTTCTCAGGATGTAACCCACTGATAGGTGGAAAGCTGAGCCTACATCTGCTGAAGTAAATTCTGCTGTGTGAACAGTAGATTCTTGAGGAAACAGAGTCAGCTACGCAAGCAGCAGTGGAAATCCTTCTGTATCTCACTCACCCCTCATCTCTGCAAATGTCACCAGGTCTAGAGTTGGCTTAGGAGGGAAGATTTAAAGCCTGTTTTCTGGGATGGAGTCTGAGTTGCATTTCAGGATGTTTCCAAGATGTCCTGTCAAAGGGAGTTGTTTATGTCTGTGGTTCTGACTGGAATGGCCCTCAGCGAGGAACTCCCTGCTGGATCTGAGAAAAAATGAGTCTGAGAACAAGCTGTGTCTTTGAAATTTTGGAGTTCACTTTGGAGGTGTGACTTCTATCACCTGAAAGTTACTTCTCTGAACAATGGAACAATGGTGGTACTTAGGAAGAGGTGACTAGGCAGCCAACACTAAGACGATCTTGCCAGGATGGATGGTTGGTCGAACTAACCTCCGATTTTCTCTCTGCCCATACCTCCATGTGTGTTCTACTCTTCCCCAAGACACAGATCCCAAGAGGATCCTGCATTCCCTCACAACATAATGGATACGGGGTTTCCAATGAATGCAATCAATGTGAACCCTGCCTCTGTTCTTTTTGGCAATGTTTCTTAGTACTTTGTGATATTAACAATATTTTGTTTAGTCAGGTCAGGTTAACATCATAAGTTTAGTGACCCTGGGGTAGCCAACAAATTTCAGAGCCTTTTCTCATTGTTGAAGTGAGCATAGTATTACAGGATTCAAAACTCCTGTACAGGATTAAATAAACTATTATATGTAAAGTAATACATAAATAAATACACAAAAATAAAATAGGTTTCCATGGATCCTTCCACCATAAGTTCCAGCTACCAGAAGCCTCAGACTCATGTCCCATACCTTTTATACTGCTTGTCTGCAGCCATTCCTAACATCTTTATGTGACTGGAAACCCATTAGGGAAGACTCCCCATCTGTTCAAATTATCTATGTCCTTCACCAATCCAATGCTGCTGATTGCCATAATGCTAAGCAAGCACTCTGGGCAGCTGAGAGTAGGTTTTTTACTTCTGGAACAAAACATAAAATTACAATTCAGTATTTCTTGGGTACTCTGACCAGATTTGGAGAAATGTCCATAATTAAAATGGCCAAATTGAATGCTAGCTCTTAAAATTGGTTTCATTAGTAACTGGGAAACTATTTCAGTGGATCAGATTATAGATAGCTTGGCTGCTTTTAAAAAAGAAATGAATCTTAACAAAAAGGATGGGCTAAGATTCTAGAAAATAAGCCATCTCAGGCAGCAGGCAGAGAATTCCTCTAACGACTCTCCCACCCTTTTCTTCTTGTGTCTTTATAAAAATAGCAGTCTTGTGATCTCTGATGATAGGAGAACTAAAAGGAATGTTTGAGGGACAAGTTTCTTTTACTAATTTACAAAAAAACTATTTCATTCTTTTACCAAAATTAATTGATTATTTGATTGACCAGGAGAAGGGTGGATGCTGTCTGGCCGAGGAGGTTGAAGGATTCTTTCTACACTGCCTGCCAGCTGGTTGAGGTTGGCAAACATTCATTTGAAGCTTAAGTGGATATTAATCTAGATCATATCTAAGTGGAGCTGAAAGGCTCAGGGACATAGTGACTGTCAAGAACAGCCTGGGGAGGAGAGAAGTGAATTCTCTTCTAAATGTAGACTCCATTTCAGACTGACTGGGAATCAAGGTCAAACTGCTTCACTTTACTTGGTCTTGTTAACTCGGATGGAAAATTGGGTTAGACTCAGATCACATGCATAGGGAATGGCTGGAGCTACCCAGTAAAGCCTTTCTAGGGCTATGTGTGAGGTCTCTAAGGACAGACAGTTAGAACAGATGGGTAGACAGGAACATGGAAGGAGTCAGACTCTGGGAAATAGGAATTTCTACTGCCATAGGAGGCACTGTATTGAAAAGTCTTTTCCTATCCCTCATCCATTCTTGCCAAAGTCCTTGTCTTCTCTCAGAATCACATTGGACATTATTGCCCAAAATTCAGTGGGGTATTTGTGGGCTATAGGAGCATTGAGTGGACATTTTGAGAATAAGCAGTAGGCTAGGAATGGATGCCACCCAATGTATACCATGCCCATGTAAACAGAAGGAGGAGCTGCTTTTAATCTGTCCTCCAACTCAGAGCCAGCTTGAAGCATTGATCCCATTGTTCCCAATGGGACAGCTCTAGGCATTTCTAGTTAACTTTTACTCAGCAAAGATTATGCCCCATGCAACTCAGGGTCTGACAATCAGCTGTGTGTTTTCACTGTGACTCAGTATCTCTTCCATATGTGTGACCTTTTCTGTCCAAATAAGTTCTAGAGAAAACTAGCCATCAAAGCTTCCTATAGGAAGCAAATGCAGAGATGGCTCTTTACTAAGGTGCTTTATCTAATGCCTTTCTGTGAAGGTAGTGATGAAGGAGCCTAAGTTAGGTCTGCGTGTTCTCCGAACCTCCAGTCAAGCATAACCTCAGAAAAGAGAAATAAATTGATGTTCTCCACCTGCCATATAAAATGAGAATTTTCTGCTGGATACCCTGAGCTAGACAGGGAACCATTGATCATCCTGAATAAACATCCCTTAATAAATCTTTATCTCTCCACAAGGTAATTGGGAGGACAGAAGCTTCCTAGTTTACTCTCTTCCAGGAGCACCCTCCCCTTTCACTCTTCTAGGTATATTTGTTTTCAAAGCTAAAATGTACTACATGGCCCCATCCATCAAGGTGACAGAAGACCAAATGATTTGCTATTTCAGCTCCAATATGTCAAGCTTCTAAGAATTCTCTTAATCCACTGGCTTTGTAAGGTGCCTGGCATTTTTCCATTGTAGGTGGGCATGGTATGTTGCCTTGGTCCTTGTGAAGGATGTGCCCATACTTTCCAATGTCAGTGATCTGTTAGGATTCAAGGCATAAGCTCGTTTCCGTTTTATCACTCATGTGCCATTTCATGTATTACCAGTCAATGTTCATCACTGTGCCAATATGTCCAGTTGCTAAGGTAAATTTGATGGCCTACTTTAAGATATACCCAGAGATGCCTATCTAGATGATAACTGCAGAAATGGGCTTCTTCATCAGAGTTTGTAAGACATGAAGTTCAAGTAAAAGAAATGATTTTGATGGCCACTTTCATAACCAAACCAGTGTGCTTTTCACACCTTAGAAGCATTTGAAACATTCAAAACTTTGAGCTTTGTAATTTTGATTTTTCTGAACTCTTAATTAGCTGCATAGTTGGTACATCAATATCTTAAACCACACATTCATTTTTTAAAATCTAGGTTATTATAATGTATAACTTTTAATAAAACCTTCCAACCATAGCAATGCAAATCATAAAAGCCCTGAAAGGCCCATGAGTCAAAGCCACCACCTCATGCCCAGCAGTGGTAGTTATTTGGTATTCACACAATAACCTTTAAATAGAAGAGTGTGTTTTTAAACATATTGGGTCTCTGCAAGGGGCCCACCCACATGATTAAGAGGCTCAGCCTCTCTGGTGCACTGTTTCGTGCAAATATAATGGAAAGAATTTTCAATGCAGCAGAAACAAATTCAGACCCTTACAAGATTTCACTGGGACCTATTGAGCTTAAAGGTTGCTGATACAATGTAAATGTCCTTTCTGTAAGTCTATGAAATGTTAGATAGTGCCAATGAGCCAAGGAAGATACCAATCATCAGTACAAAAGCTGTTTAAATGGATCTGGAAGTAATAAATTAGAAATGATGACCTAAGTTCCCTTTACAGTGGAAAATATTGAGAATGCACACTTACTTATGGGTCAGGGTTAATCTCACCCACAGTGGAATAAACTGACACTATGTGTCTCCCTTTAGAGTAAACTGGAAAGGATAGAATGTCACTGCCGTAGCAGAGCCAACCAACATTTTGTAGCCGGTCTCTCATGGGTGAACACCTTAAGTTGAAGAATAATCTATGAGAAAAGCATCATCTTGACCTTCCGCAAATGTTAAAGTTGTGAAAGAGAAACAAGAGACAAAAATCATCAGACCAGTTAGAAAGTATTGCCTCGGATTGGAGCATGGATCAGGAAAAGAAATCGTATAATGACATAAATAAGAGTCATCTGCTCTTGCTTATGATCTATATATATATTACCTATCTTTTTATCATCTATAAAATCTATTGTCTAGCAAGCCCTCTGTGTTACTTCAATATCATCTATGTATATAATCTCCTACAAGGGATATTGCACATTGATCAACATTAGGAATTTAACACTGGTAACACAAAAATATTATTCCTCTTCAGTCCATATTAAAATTTTTCAGCCATTTCTAATAATGCCCTTTAGAAGAGGAATTAGGAAAACCATAGAGATCCTGCCCTCTGCTCTCTACAGCAAAGTTGTTTGGGAACCGAACAGTGCCCATTTGTTCACGTCATGTCTCTTACTGTTTTCACCTCATAGCCACAGAGTTGAGAAGTTGAAACAGGGATCATATGGCCCATAAAGTCTAAAATACTTGCTATCTGGCTTTTTGCAGAAATAGTTTGCCAACCTCTGTTTTACAATCACTTAGCTCCAGTCCCCACCAGAGCTACACTTCGCACTCTGTCATCAGGTCCTCTAATTCTCCTTAGTTTCTGCTTCCTCCTTGTGTTTCTTACCACTGACAACCTTAAAGAGTTTATCCTAGTAATTTTGTAAATGTTCCTTTATCTTGAGATCATATGGAGTTTCCTTATGATTAGATCCAGGTTTATGTGTGCCTCATCGGGACACCAGTGAAGATAGACTCCATTCTTCTCATTGCTTGCTACCAAGAGATAATCTTTTGTGCCAAAATTGGTAAGTGTTAACTACCTTAGGGCTGCCAGTTCAAGTGGTGCTCAACAGAAGAAAACAGATTATACTATCCATAAATTTCATTATTGGGATAAATAGTATAATTCAAATATAGATTGTATAATAACTAACAGCAGATATATCAGCATTAAATCCTACTGTGTGACAATGTTACTGACATTACATAAGACGACTTTGTTCTTGAGAAACTTGTAAAGAAGGAGGATCATCAGAATAATCCCATATTAACAAGTGATCAGAACACACACACATACACACGCACACACACATATACACACACACACAAACACACAAACACACACACACCAGTAAATGATTTGACTGTTATTGTTTGACCAATTTATATGGAACACACGGTTGTCTTTTGTGCTAATATTGAATTTGAATAGATTTTTGAAAGCTAAAATATTAGAAAAAAATGAGCCCCTATCACCTGGTATACAAGCGGAAACAGTAAGTAAAATGGAGGTAAGCGTGTCTGGGCAAGGAGACCATCACTTCCATAGTTTCAGGGAGTAACTTGTAGTTAACTATGGAGGATGATAATGGAGCATGCAGAGGAAGAAACAGGTCATTTCCACATTCCAAGACTATGGCATTCACCCATTGTCTGGATAAAATTGATTTTTATTTAATTGAATTGAATGCCTCAGCAGAGTTTTTAATTTTTGTGAAAGCTACAATTTCCAAATCACTCAGGGGGAAAAAAAGAAAGAAAGGAGAAGGAAAAAGGTACAGCACAGACTCATAAGAAAACTGAAGTATGTGAAAATATTTCTAATGTAGCAATTATTGAAATGTGATGTCTCACATAAGGTCAAAACACAACAGCAAACTCGAATATAAGGTTTTTACAAATAAACAGCCCTGCAGCAAATGCTATAAAAGGAGAAGAACATTAGAACATGGAAGGGAAAATTCAGGATGCAGATGAAGAAAAGCTAATGTCAGACAAAAAGAAATTTAAGTAGAAATGTGTAAACATCACTAAATTGGTTTATTTTTGTATTGATTTTTGCATTCATTAATTTGATTTTGGTTCTGAGGATCGAACCAAGGGCCTTGCAAATGCTAAGGGCATGCTGTATCCACAGCCCAATGTTTAGTATGTCCCTGCCTCTCCCTCTTTCTTTACCACCATCTTTCCTTATCTTATCCCTTCCCTTCTTCTTTTCTTAATCAACCACTTATGTTATTGACTATATAACCCAAAGTTTGCACATGTTAGCTTGTGCTCAACCACTAATCTACATCTCTAGCCTATATTTTAAAAGGAAACACAATGACTTATCAAACATGTATTGAATATGTAATCATCAAAGACTACAAGGAATTCACTGTTAAAATATTACCGTGAAAGGAAACTGACAATGTCATATTTGATACATTTTCCCAAATTTCAGTATTTGATACATTCAGAAATCAACAATTAAAAATCACATAAAAATGAATTAATCAGTGAAGTATTAAGATATAGATATCAAATATGCATCTACATAAATGTGCAGTTTAGGGGCTGAAGAGATATTCATGATTAAGAGCATTGGCTGAGTTGGGTCGCCAGCACCCACAGTCGATGGCTCACAACCATCTCTAACTACAGCTCCAAAGGATGTGACTTCCCCCTTTTGGCCTCCATGTGCAACTACATCCAATCTCTCTCTCTCTCTCTCTCTCTCTCTCGCTTTCCCCCTCTCTAACTCTCCCTCTTTCACACACACACACACACACACACACACACCGTTAAAAATAAAATAAATTTATGAGTTTTAGAAACAAACCTTTGTCATGCCAATGGAGTATTTCCATAGATGAATTATAACTAATACTGAAAACAAGAGAATCTCCCCAGCACCAACAGTTGAAATTCTGCAAGTTCTAATTAACTAATTATAATGTAACATTCCAAGTACTTGCTACTTAATAATAACCTTTGATAGAATATCCGCTTAATAATTATAGTTATAAAACACTTAATATGGTTTTAAACTAAACAACAAAGAATTCATTAAAAATGCCAAACATTTTTAATTTTGATTGTCCCAAAGCAAAAAAATTTTCAGGGATTTTTTTTCATAATCTTTTAGTATTAAACTATCACTGCACTTTGAATATTGTCCCACACTGAGCCATATTAAAGCAATACAGAGGCTAACGGAGTTATTCTTTTACATGGAATGCACAGGTGAGTGTGTATGATGCAGAGGCCAGGGGACAAAACTGACTGTTGCTTCTCAGTCACCATTGCCTTACTTTGTTTGGCTCAGTTTGGAGACATGGTCTCTTAGTAAAATCTAGGTGCATGCCACAGAGCCCCAGGAGACATACTATTCCTGCCTCCTCAGCCAGGGGATTACAAGCACATGACATGCTTGACTTTCTTTTAAAATGTGTTTTTTTAGAATATACTAACTATACATAGTAGATTTCATTATGAACCTTTTATATATGTATGAAATGCATTTTGATCATTTTCCCCATTAGCACCTCCTGCCCCTCCCACTTCTGCTGATCCTTTATTATTATCATTAATTAAATTTATTCATCTATTTTACATCCCTACCACAGGTTCCCCTCCCTCCTTTCTTCCCACTCTCCCATCCCACCCTAACTTCTGCTTCTGTTCAAAAAGGGGCAAGCCTCCTATGGGTTTCAGCAAAGTATGGCATATCAAGTTGAGGCAGGATTAAACTCCTCCCCTTGTTTTAAGGCTGGGCAAGGCAATCCAGTATGAGGACCAGGGTCTTGGAAGCTAGTCAAAGAATTAGGGACGGGCCCTGCTCCCACCACTAGGAGTTCCACAAGTAGATTAAGCTACACAACTGATATATATATATGATATTTGTGACAATTTTTTACATATATTTTGGGCATCAATGTCAATCCTTGTGTTGTTAAAGCCAGAACATTACCAATGGAGTCATCTCCCCAGCCCCTGAAGACACCCTTAAATGCGAAAAAATAGTTAATGCAAATTGACTATTTTGCATTATATATAGTAAAAATGTAAATTATCAATATTACCCAAAAATGTAGAAGGCCTATCAACTATGTTAAATGACAAAAGTTTAAAAACTTCCTTTAATATAAGTGTGAAGTTCAATCATTCTCTGAAAGTTCTTTGTTCAGTGCTGTTTGAACTGCCGATCTATAATCAATGAATTGAGAGGTAAGTGTGGATTTTCATTTGTTTAAAATGTTTTTACAATTACTTTTCAAAATGTTGCTTTCTTCTGGTCACAGAGGGACCAGGTTTCTTGGATGCTGTACAAACATACTCTTGGTACTACTGGGTTTGTAATTTTAAAAATTGACTTACAGGTACATTTAGTGGAAGAAGGCTGTTCATATACAAATGCAGGTTCCCTCAGAATCCAGAAGAGGGTGTGGGACTCCCTAAAACTGGCATTATAGGCAATTGCAAACTACTTGACCTGAGTTTTGGGAACAAAACTTAGCTTTGCTGGAAGATCCGGAAGCACTCTTAACCACTGACCCATCTCTCCAGCCCTCTTAGTGGGTTTATATTGTTATGGGATAACGGCCAATAAACAAGTGAACTAATGTAAGTCAGCTATAACTGCATACAGGTACCAGGAAAGTTAAAGCAAGCGATAACTGGATGCTTCAGAAAAAGACATGATTCTGCGAGAGGACAATACTAGAAAGGAAACCTGGAAGAGAAGACAAAAGCAATCATAGGACATGTCAGGAGGACAGGAGTTAAGAGGACAAGGAAATGGTAGGAGTCAAGCCTTGGGCAGGCAATGGCCAAGTTTGTCACAAGAACTGACAGGAAAGAATGGTGACTATGTTTGGGACACATGAGTCAGGCCAAATAATTCCGTTCTTACTTTAACCTGAGCACAATCCTCTGGGTCTTCTGTGGTGTAAGGATGGTGGAGAAAAGGCCACACTGGAACACAAGGGAGACCAGCTGGCTATTGGTTATGGCAGCGGTCCAGAACAAGAAAACAATTCAGCCAATACATTGTGTAGGTTAAGCAGAAATGCAAAAAGGGCATGATCATGAGTGGCGTGGTTCATTCTTTAAAAAAATATATAATATCATGTTTATGGTTTCCTGTGCCTCTGCTCCTCCCACTTCCTCCTCATTTCTCTTCCCATCTGGATCCACCCACTTTCTCTCTCACAGTAGAAAACAAGCACATTTCTAAGGGATAATATAATAATAATAATAATAATAATAATAATAATAATATAAAATAAAAGCAACACATCAGAATGGAACAACAACAAAGAAAACAGAAGGAAAAGAGCCCAAGGAAAGGTCCAGAAGCATATCTAGACATAGAGACCCACTTGTTTTAACACTCAAGAATCTCATAACATTATCAAATATTGTAATGACTGGAGGATTCTAGAACAAGAGGTGAGTCTTGTGAACCCTGCTTTAACTTGCCTGGTAGCTTTCATTCGCTCTGATACTCACTTCAAAGGGAAGGGGCAACCTGGAAGAGGTCTGAGGGAAATGACTGGAGTCAGGCAAATGACTGAAAGGCAACAACCGGGCTGATGAAGTTTGATCTGTGTTGAGGGGATATCACCGGAGGGACATGCCACTGGAGATGAACCCCGACATAAGTGAGTTGTGGGGCTTACCTAGAACTCACATTGGAGCTATAGTAAAGAATAACTTTTCATCAGAGTATCTCAAGTAGATGGCAGTAGTGGGAAAGGAAGACAAAGAAGAGGTCTGGCCATTCACTAACAATATAAGGGAATATCTAATGCCTCCCCGTTGCCACTCCAGGCATAATTGCAACCTGTTAATGGCTATCCCATTGTAGCAATGATCGAGACCAAGAATCCCAGGACTTCCCGTCCTCCTTTCCTTCCTTCTGCCACTCTCCCAGTCTACATGCAAATACATTTACCTGCACTTTCAAAACATACTCCACGCCCATCTGCTTGTCGTCTGCATGGACTCTTCATCTTGCCAGCTCCCACCATTTTGGTCAGCTGGACTTTG
>LOJH01055867.1:0-11798 GCA_001685095.1 Ellobius talpinus | reverse complement strand
GAGGAAAATGGGAGGAGAGGAGGAGGTGGAAATTTTTAATATTTAAATAAATTACACACAAAAAAGTGACAGGTCCATGATCTAACTAGAAGGTATATACATTTTCATAACAAGAAATTAACAGAGGTAAAGGGTACAAACTATGGGCTGTACTAGCATGCAGTTTTGTGTTTGTAGGCATATTATATAATCCCACTGTGCCTCATTCTACTCATTGGACATATGGAGGAAATAATAGTATATCTCAGGGTTGTTGTTGAAAACTAAGAAGATGATACATAGAACACATAGTGTCTACTCTCCAATGTGCCATCAACATCTCAGAACACTGCAGTTTTGCCACTGTTAAGCTTTATTTATGGCAGTTAAAATTATGCTAATTTCATAAAAATAGCAACATCTTATTTATCCAATGCTCTTAGCTAATTTTTTCACATGAAGTATCTTTTTGTTTTATTTGGTCTTTGTTGGCCTCTCATGCTTCTCATCCAAACAAGACTGAATTTCAGTAGCTTTTCCATCAGTTCTTAAAAGAAAAAGCACAGTAACTATGTGATAAACTACATTTTAAGCTCCCAGCAAAAGCCTGCAGCTCATATTTTATTTGTTGTGACTGACAGCTACTCTAGGATGAGGAAAAAGGAAAGGGCACTTGTTTTTAGCCACTTATTTATTTGTTTATATTTATTTTTTATGAGAAGCTCTATCTAGAGCAGTAAGGTAAGAAAAAAGAATTTAAAGGCATTCAAATTGAAATAAAGAAGAAAAAATATGTCTACTTAGATCTCATATATGTCCATTTCTTATTGTTCCACTAGTCATCATGATTGTTTGAGTGTGTGTGTGGGTCACTGAAGATCTCATAAAAAATGTTAGCACTAGGGTGGATAGCTGGAAAGAGGCCTGAAGGGGAGCAGATAGTAGAACACACGGGAAATGGGAGTCGAGAGGAGGAATACTGGGCTGATAAGGTTTAAACACAGAGAGGGTTAGGAGGAAAGGTAACTGAAAGTAAGGGTATAAGAAATTATATGGAGAGTAAGACTGAGTGGGAGACAAAGATCTACATGCCAGTCTGGGCTGCCCTGGCCCAGAGAAGAAAACAGGGGCTTACCAATACTGCAAGGCACCTGGTGGATGGGCTCTTTTATGGAGAACAAATATATACTGGGGTATGGAGGAGAGAGATAGAATGGTTCATGTCCTGTGAAGAGAGGCAGATCCAAAAAGGTTAAGGCAGTAAGGAGTTGGCTGAGGTTGGTGGCAAGCCTGTATTCATGTCTGTGGCTCTTGTTACCACCAAAGGCAGAGAGGTAGGGCTGCACAGAGTAGGTCCTGTCCCTCACTGACCGCCGCACTTGAGAGAGTGGGCCCTGTACCTCACCTGAGCAGTTTGACAGAATTGACTGTTGCTGAGGACAAGGGCGAGCTGGCCCCAAGGGCATGAAAGTGGGAAAGCTAGTCCCACCCCCTTGTCTGCCCCGTGGTAAGATGGATGAGGGAAAGATGTCCTTCCCTCATCATTACCTGCTGCCTGTGTCAGGCATGAAAGCTGACCCAGTCCCTCACCAATTGCAGCACTAGAAAGAGCAGGCCCTGCACTTCACCTGGGCAACACAGTAGAACTGGCCCTGCTAGCATGGTAAGCCAACCCTGAGGGTGTGAGCGTGGGAGGGCTGGCCCCACTACTTGTCTCTCTGCAGCAATGTGGGCAGGGGAAAGATGCCCTCTTGCCCCTTACCACCTGCAGCAGGCAGGAGAGCTTCCTCAGTTATGAAAGTGAAAGGGCTGGCTATGCATCTGGCATGGGCAACATAGTAGTGCTGACCCTGTGGGCGTGGGCATGGGCATGGGTGAGCTTGCCCTGAGGTCGTGGCTGTAGGAGAGCTGGCTCTACCCCTTGTCTTCCATGTGGTGATGAGGGCGAGGGAGAGATACCCTTTCCCCTTTGCCCCTTGTGCCCTGTGGCAGGCAAGAAAACTGCCCCTGCCAACTGCAGCACTCAGGACAGCGGGACCTGTACTTCATCTGGGCAACACAGTAGAGCTGACCCTAATGATGGGTTTGTGGGTGAGCTGGCCCAGAGAACATGAGCATGAGAGATCTGGCCCTACTCCTTATCTGTCATATGGTGGCATGGGCAAGGGAGAGAAGCGCCCCCATTCACACTCCCTAAGGCCGGTGGCAGGTGGGAAAGCTGTCCCTGAGGTCATGAGAGTGAGAGAGCTGGTCCTGCCTCTTACCAGCTATAGCACTCAGCAGAGCGGCCCCTACACCTCACCTAGGCAACACAGGAGAGCTGAACCTAGGGTGTGCATGTTGGCCAGCCAGACTTGGGAAATGAGAACAGGAGAACCAGGCTTCCCTTGGCTGCTTACTTCATAGGGTGAACTGGCTGGGGCAGTGCTGGAGAGTTCAGCCTGGTATTGAGGATGCAGGAGAGCCATCTGCTGACCAACCCAGCAACCACCAAGACCCAGGACCAGAGTTATGAGTTGGCCCATCCTAGCATCCACCCCATCTGTGATATGCTGGAACACATGAAGGGGCTGGTCCTGAAGTCCCAAAGTTGCAGAATCTCCACAAAGCAATAACAGGATATCCAAGAGGAGCCCCAGGGAGGGTCTAATATCAATGGTGGAGCAGAAACCAGAGACCTCAGAACCAGACCAATGACTCAATGCAATGAACATTTGCAAGTAATGGTATTGTGGACTAAAGGGTATACTTTGTGACTCACTGAGTCACACCATGGCTTCCACAACGAGACTTTTTTTTAATATCCTTTAATTTTTATTTATTTTTTCCTGGTAGGGTGTTACAAAGGTAGAGGGCAGATGGGAAGGGAAAGGGAGATGAATGGGATCAAGATGAATGATGTGAATTACACAAAGAATCAATAAAAAGTTAAATTGGAAAAGAGAAATAATATGGAAACCTACTATTCTATAAGCTAATTCAAAAATATATTTTAAAAATGTATTTGAATGGAAATAACCTATACAAATGGATGGCAATCCCAGAAGCCATTAGGCAATCAAACAAATATCCCACTGGTGGATATGACATGCCTCCCTGTCAGTTGTTGGCCAGGAAGGTACAGAGACCCCAAACAACACAGGCTATAGCCACTGCTCTGTAACTGGTAACACCTTATTTCTGAAGATACCACACACCTTGGCTGCAGGACATAGAGAAGTCAAGCTGGAGCTGAACTGGAAACTCCCTCCCTGCTGGCTGTCATGCACAGTGCCAGAAGATGCTACACAAGTTGCAGGAGTTGGGGACACAACTCATGAACTGTTTTACCCAGCAGAGGACCTGAAGTGCTATAATGCTAACCTGCCAAACAAGATGTATGCCCACCAGTGTAATAGCATTTTGAGGTTAACCAAGTGCACTAATTGGATTGGAGGCCTGCTCCACAAGAAGGAACTCAATGACTACTACTGTAAACCTGATTAAAACAGAACAGGAACAAAAACAAAAACATGAGTGGAGAGGTATTATTATGGCTGTTTTGTAAAAGGACATGATATCAAACTTCCTCTAAGTATTTACATATATACCCATACACAAGAGATACTCTCAATCTTAACCATACAAGCTTCTTTTTGTAGTGGATAGCACTGAATGCAAAAACTCATGGCTACTCAAAGTGCTGAGAATAAGTGACTGTTGAGCTCTCATCCCTACACAGGACATCCATATCACCCTCTTTAAGGATCAAGGAACATAAAGGAAGAAAGGGTAAAAAGAATATAAGAGCCAGATGACAACAAGAAGGGCTGTAAAATGTTATCTTCTGGGCACGCCATGACCATTGCAATAGTGAACTAATAGCCCCTGCAGTTGCCTGCACTGGGTATGCACAAGACTGGGGCTGTCAACAGCCAGTCAAAGATAGGGGAGAGGCTCATGGGGCCCTACGCCTCCTGGGAAACTACTAGCATTGATGGATGCTGGGGAAGATGTGGGGGTGCTTGAAGATGTGGGGGTGCTTGGAATCGAGCCTTAGTCCTCTGGCAGAGCACCGAGTGCTCCTAACCAATGAGTCTTTTCTCCAGCTTCCTATTGTTCATTCTTAAAAAGAAAATTATGATATACACTACAACACGGTGACTGATGACACGGTAAGAGAACAAACTTCTCTTTTGAGGTTCTTAAGAGCAGTTGAAATTCAAAGACCAAAGTACAATGTTTTTCAGTAGCTGTGGAGACTGACAAGTATAACTCTTAGATGTTACAGTTTTGGTTTGTGAGATAAAAAGAATTTTGGAGATGGATGGAGTTCTTGTGATGACTCTATAACAATATGAGTAAATTATTAAATCTGAAAATGGTTATGATAGTAAATTTTATATTATATATTTTTTAACCACAGTAACACTTAAAAAGTCAGCTAAATGAATGCTGACTACAACTGAAATTTTTAAATTTTTGATCTATTCAAATCATATTGTAATGATAACAAACTAAACTTACTTATATGCCAGGGCTCCAGCAAAGTGCTTTTGGATATATGTGTCCATCACAGGTCTGAAGTGGAAATATTTTATGTCTCGAAGCAGGTTAATGATGAACACCTGAGAAGACAGAAAGATGGCCACCATGGTTTAATTAGAGGCCTCAGAAAGATCCCTAGGAGGGAACAGACTCTTGTTCTTCGAGAGCAAACTGTTAGTGTTCCCTATAGGAACTAAATATGAGATTTCCATTATCTATTTTTATGTCTTATTTTTTCTTTCATTGACTTTCTAATTCACAGCTGTACCTTATCAGCTTGTGCCTATGTTACCTGGAGCCTCTCCATTCACCACAATGATGAGTGGTGCAATATCATCAGGGACAGATAATACAATACCCGTGTAAGTGACATAAACACTCAGGTGTTCTACAAAACTTAGAAAAGTGGAAAGGGAGGGGGAGGGGGAATGGGAGGAGGCAGAGGAAAATGGGAGGATTGGAGGAGGTGGAAATTTTTAATAATAATAAAGAAAATTAAAAAAAACTTAGAAAAGTGGACAATTAAAGCCTGTGGAAGGCTGTGCTCTTCCAAAAAGGGTCTCATGACCAGGGAGCATTGAAGAAAAGAAAAGCCAGAGAATCATTCTAGCTTTAGCTTCAGTTCTCTATCACTTAGACTGGAGCACCAATTCATCTTGAACAAACAACTCTCCTGTGGGACTATAGATATTAAACAAAGGGTGTCAGACACTGTTAGCACTCTCAATTGAGATCAAAGTAAGAGTTGTATGTGCTCTAACTGCTGAGCCTTCTCTCCAGCCCTCAAATCCAATTCTTCAAATTGATCTTGGAGGGATCTGATGGGTAGGTTGGCTAGTTAGTCTTCCTTGGGTAATAATCCTCAGAGCCTTTTTTTTAAATTGAAAACAAGTCTTCTGCTAATTCAGTCTAGTAAGTTGATTCCTTTAGATTTTTTTTGAAACATGTAATGGTAATAATTAATGAAGAGCACATGCCCGACACTTTCTGAATGACCAGGAACTGGAGGCTGGATATCCCAGAGCCTAGGGTAGAACCAAACATGACTGGCAAAATAAATAAATGAAATTTTTTCTAATGATGCTCTGCTATATTCATAGATCAGGGTCTAGTCCAATCAACATCAGAGAGGCTGCCTCTATCAGTTGATGGGAATAGATGCAGAGACCTACAGCCAAACATGAGGAGGAGAGAGAACATAGGTCAGAGGTCTCTATCATGTCCCTCCCCTCAGAGCTCAGGGAACCCCCTAAAAGAAGGGGAGGAGGAATTGTGGGAGTCAGAGGGGTTGAGGACACTGGGAGAGCACACCTTCAGAATCAACTAAGCAGGGTTCATGAGGCTCAGAGACTGATTTGACAATTGTAGAACCTGCGTGGGTCTGCACTAGGTCCTCTGCATACATGTTATGGTTGTTGGCCTGGTGTTTTGGGGGGACTCTTGACACTGGGAGTGGGGGTTTCTCTGACTGTTTTGCCTGCTCTTGGGACCCTTTTCCTTCTACTGGGTTGCCTTTCCCAGTCTTGATGAGAAGGTTTGTGCTTAGTCTTATTGTATCTTCTTGTGCGGTGGTCTGTTGTTTTCTGGGGGAAAACAAGGGAGGGGGAGTGGGTCTGAGGGGGACTGCAGGTAGGGGGAATTGGGAGAAGTGGAGGGGGAATTGTAATGTATCATGTGAGAGAAGAATAAAAATAAAACATCAAAATTCAGGAAATGACTTACCAGAGACTGAAAAACCAAAAGGCCATATTTCTCTGTATTATCATCCAAAATCACAAAGAGTGTATCTAATATATCCTGCAGAAACTGAAACAATACAAGAAACAAAGGGTTCATGTAACTTAAGATTGTTGATACATGGTCAAATTTTCATATAATAATGATTTTTAGCTCCCAGTAAGCAACAACAAAAATCTTGAAAGCATGGCAAAAACCCTCTAGTACCTGTCTCTACCTAGATAAGGGATAACTAGGTGGACTACTGGGGTTATATATAGCTTAAGGATCTTGCAGAAGACCTATCTAAAGTAGCTCTTCCCATTAGGCAAATGCTAAACTTCAAAGGAAAGAGTAATCACCAAAATATCTCAGAAGAGGAAAATGCAGCCAATGAGGACTCTCAATGTGGATAAAAATCTGGCAGTTATTATCTGTTGTTAGTTTTTATTTTGTTAAGTACATGCCTGTTTTTGAAGTTGCAAAACTAAGGTAGATAATAGTAAGTAACAATGGATGCTTGGAACATTGAAAAATGAAATCTATTATCTTGTCAATCAAAGCATGTAAATGATACATTTATAACTTATTTCAAAACAATATGAGGTAACTTAGGGTTGTTCCTCCACTTTCTTCAGGAGAGCTTGGTCTACTGTGTAGTATTTGCTGCTGGACTTCTGCATCCGGAAGTACTTGGTACAATCTCAAGCTAAAACCAACAGGGCAAAGTGCTGCCCAGAAAATTCCTTAAAATACAATGGGAAAAGACTGTGTTTCATTAACTGAGAAATATCACAAAGATACATAGAGAAAGGATCTATGCTAGAGGGTAAAAAAGAGTTCCTAGTATGGACCTCAGGTAGGAAGAAGGTCCACAGGTAACAGCTACATGCGTTAATGGACAGAACTCAGAGTGTTTATATCAAGAGCCCAGGCTCGTGTGTTAGAGAGCTATAATGTTTGGAAAACGATAAAGACCCAAAGAAAGAAGAAAACAAAGACATTCAGGCAGCACAGTCACTGGGATTCACTCTGAGAAGATACTTTTTTAACACTATCCTTTAATATTATTTCTGTGGGAAGTAAAACAAATCATTAAATAGGGTTTAAATTTAAATGCAATAAACCTTTCCTTGAAAAAAATAATAAAGTAGCTAGCAAAGAAACTGGAGAAAACAAAAACAAAATAAAACAAAAAACCTTGACATTCATCTATTTTGTATTTGGAGAAATGGTCTTAGAGGCTTACTGGCAGAAATAACAGGGAAGGCGTTCTGCCCATATTTTTTCTTCAGACAGTGTGCTTAGACTGAGTGAGAGATATACCTTAACAATTTCTTCCCCACTGACATGCCGCAACCGCCCGAGGATGTCCATGATTCGATCTGGGAAAGCTTTCCATTTCAGCAGAGCGAGAAGGTCCACTAGAAGGCAAACCCAGAAGACAGTGAACCTCATAAAGTTGAGCAAGGCTCAGATTCTTTCAGACAAAGACAAATGAAATCTAGGGAAACCAGAACTAGTTGTGACTATAACATATTTAAGTGCTAAAAAGGGGGGGCAAAGATGTAACTGTGCACCATGGATGCGAACCCTAGGATACAAAAGCCATGGATAACTTTGTGGGCTATTACTGTTGAGTGATTCTTTCAATTTCAAAAGGAAAAAGAAAAGGTCTTTACTTTGTCATTAAGAAGCAGTCTTGATCTCAACACATAAAAGCAATGTGGAACCAACAAAAGAAAACAAAGGAGAGAACCACTTTGCAGGTACCATTACCTACCATTCTGTGTGAGTTTGGTAGAAGAAAGTTGTGTAGAAATGAAGAAAGACTCTTTGGTGCTACGCTGGAAGATGAGGCTGGAGGGAATATTAGGGCAGCCATTGTAGTCTTCTTTGCAGCAGGGCAGGCCAAGGTACAGGGCATGGTTGTTAAATGTGCTATTCTCATCACACTGTAGGTAAACACAGAGAACAGAGGATGTTTCCTAAGCAACTCAATATGCAAAAACCAAGTCCCAGGGAACTTGAGTTCATACTTTAACTTTCTTCCTAAGGTTGGACCTTGGGTTGCAGGTTCTCTTACAGGACTGCTTTCTCTTCATGATTTTCCTAGAATATGATAGGATCTGTGACCTCTATCTGATATATAAGCAACTTTGGTTAGCAGCTATGCTGTGGCAACTAACAACACCATGATCTCAAATAGCAAGGCTTAGAACATTTTAGTTAAATTAATAATGGCACAGAAGAGCTGGTAATGGATTTATCTTTACTGAAGTGAGAGGTGGGAAACAAAGGGCCTGCTGGTATTAGCTGTGGGAGAAGGGTCACTTAGAAAAAAGTATTTAGAAAACTAAAGCCTGACCACAGCTATCCTACTGTCACACACCACTGTGCTACCTAGAATCCTCTGGCCTGACCAATGAAAACCACTTAGACAAGATTCATACTTGAGAATGGTCAGAGTAGGGTAAGGAATGGAGATAAAAGAAAGACAGGTCCGTACCTTATACACATAAAGCTCATGAATATCATCTGAGAGTGTGGTGCCATCATCACGCATCAGGGGAGAGAATGCAAAGCCAAAGAGTTTCTTTTCCCCTTTGTCCTTTGCTGCAAGCAGAGCCAATTATTAGAAGTACACCCCTATTTGTCACCCACACTCTTTTGAACTTTACTTCATTAACTAGGTAGCAACCTGACTACAGGATGATGAGAAACATGCTCGTCTGAATTTCCATGGCTACCATGACCACTGGAGATGCTACATTTCTGTAATTGATAAAATAGGGAAGGGGGTTCTTTATGAGTAGTTCATTTAGTAAGTACAAAAGGAAACATTCCAAATAACAGTGGGCATTTCAGGTACCAGGAAAAGCAATATCAGATACCAAAGATTTTTTTAAAAAAATTATTTTCATTTGTGTGTGTGTGTGTGTGTGTGTGTGTACACGAAACCAGACAAGGGCATCAGATCCCCTCGAGATGGAGTTACAGATGGTTGTGAGTCATCTAATGTCAGTGCTGGGGAGTGAACTCAGGTCCTCTAGAAGAGTAAGTGGCTCTTAACTGCTGAGCCATCTCTCCAGCCCCAAATTCCATGATTTTGAACCATTGCTTTTACAGTCTAAGACATTGCCTCTGATGACATGCTATTTCTATTTATTTCTAGTTACTAATAACAAGAATCTTCACAAGTTTACTTCAAGAGCAGAGTTATGTTTTTATCCTCAAGGGAATCGAAAGGGAAGTCTCACTCACTGGAACAATGCCTGAATTCAAAACGTAGATGGGAGCCCCGGAATCTGTCAATGGGAATAGGTAATTTGATAATTTCTCCCCAACGAGGACTATTACTGTGGTAGAGAACAAAGGAGTGATAGGAACTCCTATTTGGTTCTCCAGAACCCAAGCTGATACAGTCCTGGAAAAGAAAAGCAAAATAAGATGTTATTTTCATGGAATAACTTTAGTTTGTCATTAGAATGCTTTATTTTATTCTGTATCAAGATCTTATTTTTGTACCAGACCATATGATAATACATTTGACTTAAATTCATTATTTTTGGAAGTAATTATATAGACAGTGTAATTATTCCAGGAATGCCCAATCTGAGGTCCATGGACCACATACATCCTAGGATAGCTATGGATGTTTCCCAAAACATTTGTAGAGGACAACATGCCAAAATGTCAAAAGGTTAGGCATTCCTGGCAGCAGTCATAATGTTCCTTGTCTTCCTAGGGTCAGAAGTAACCACACAACTGTGACAAGCTGAAAGAAGCTGGTTGGTGCACTGTATCACCAAGGTAAGTTTTACATACTTTCTGAGAAATGAATTAAGAAGTTCCATGAAAGAAGTCAATTATACACAGTATTTTACCAGACCAAGGAGAAATTCTAAATTTTCCTTAATGCTATGTTGAACTATTTTAGGCTACTTTTATTAACTTTCCATAAACAAGATATATCAGATTTAATCTGACTCCAGCTTTGAAACATTACCATGAAGACTTAGCACTGTTTCAACCCTTACCCTGGAAGATGGAATTTTGGGCAACAAAATTAAGGACAGTTCTCTTTCCACACACTGATAGCTCTGCCTCTCTTGTGCTTCCTTGCATAAGCAATGAGCATGACTACCCAGGGTATTTATTTAATGTTTTACAGTGATACACAAACCACCATTGTTTAAACATTTTCCTCTATTTCCATCTGCTTTGGGAGACTATTTTAACTAATTTTCCCTTTTTCTTCTGTACAGTAGAGCTAATGATTTCTGTTCTGACTTCCTCATGAGGCATGTAAAAGGATGATCTGCCAAGTGCACTGGAAATGGAAACTAGCTATTGTTCACCAGGGTCCTCACCATGACAGAACTGAGGAAAACACAGACAAGCTTAAAAAAATCAGTTCTCTAGGTCTCCATTTTCAACGAAGAACGACAAAAAAATCCTTGTACTACATTGCTGGAAATAATTTCCTAGGTTGAATCTGTTCTTCTCTGTTCTAAAACTTGGTGCTAGCAAGGTGCATAAATCCTACCCTATTTCAAAGAGCAAAAAGACAAAGGAGGACCTAGTAATCACTACAAAAAACAGACAGCTTTGTGCTTGGTGGAATGGAAAACAGGTTAACATGCAGGGCAAAACTAAAGGAATAGGTATAAATTGGAGTAAGAGGCATGCAGATTAGACACTAGGAAGAATGAATGCAAGGGCTATATGACATTAGGAATCCTTTCAAACAACACTGTAATGTTTCCTGGATGAAAAAAGAAGATGTGGGACGACAACACATATGGGGCCATTTGAATTGGGTCCTGCCTAAAGGGAATGATCTTCTGGGCAGACAGTCCATGAAAATACATTAGCTTTCATTCTAAATTACTAACAAGCCTTACCTTTAAGATTTCTCCATCTGCATAGAGTACATACATGGTCACTTCAATATTCTTTTGTACACTCTTTCCCCCTCTTTCAAAATCCCCCTTCTCCAGGGTTAGGTACAAATCATTGCGGATATCACCTGTTGAGGGGGGAAGATGCAATGTGTTCATGACCACAGACACCACAAGGCCCTGTTTGCATGGAGGATCAGGCTAGCATTTGAATCCTCAGGACATTCCAAGCTTGGTTAATAACAATGGACTTTCCGCCAACAACAGTGCAGCAATATCAGAGGGTTAGTTACATATTCTCTAAGTGTACTCTAAAGGTGTTCACTACAGCTTTCTTAGAGAATCTGATATTGGGCTACTGGTGTTCAGACTGCTCAGTCTCTCTCCCCTCCAAGATGGCTACAGTATAAGACCCTTAAAGAAGGAAGATTTTAAAAATGATTTTAATCATGTCTGCCTTACTAGTCTCTTCTCTTTTCCCTAAGAAATTGTTCCTTTTTTTTCTTCATAGTTTTCTTTTTACAACTCTCAAAACTTTGGAGTCTGAATAAAGGACACATTGCTTCTTTCTGGAAGCTGATGAAAATATGTTTATTACCTAGAGTCATAAAGAGAGAAACATTTTCTGGTGTCCTCTTCAATTTCTTTCTTCAATGCCTTAAAGTTCTTGTC
>LOJH01055865.1:0-11798 GCA_001685095.1 Ellobius talpinus | reverse complement strand
CCAATCAGTGTTTTATTAAAACACATGACTGACAGAATACAGACAATTCTCCCACACCACAAGACTACATTTTCCAACCATTCTTGCGTTTGGGGGACCACCATGACGAAGTTCTTGCCCTTGGGATGCCAAGTAAAGTCATGCATATCATTTCCAAGTCTCTCCATAGGTACTGCCTACATGACTGATCATATTTGCCTATCTTCCCTGCTAGCTGTCATGGAGACATTTTAAGTTTGCTTCCTGGGTGATTAGGGGGAACAAAGATATCAGAGTTGCACTACATTACAGTGAGTTACATGACAGCAATTAGTGTCATCTTAGCAGCAAAAAGCTCAGGACCGCAGCAGCCTGATGAAGTCTGACCTTGTCAGCTAGAATCCTATGAAGCAGTGGCCAGAAAGGCAACAAAGCAAAAATGGGGTTTGAGGACGAGAAGGACAAAGGGGCTCAACTGTGCACTTTAAAACTGCTCAGCAGTCAGGGTTTTCCATGAAGTTCCTTGACACTTTATTTGAAATAGTGGGCTGGATATTTGGCTTCCATATGCAAATGCCAGGAGAAAGAAATGAGTAAAAATCTTGTCCTCTGAAGGAAAAGGCATATTTTCACAAGGTAGAACATTCATTGTTAGTGAGCCATGTCAGGGAGACCTTGACACTTGGTTGGCTGGAGGCACTGGGTCTTTCAGTTCTATCACTCAAGGGTTTGGGTGAGATCATAGTTAGAGTTTCTATTGCAGTAATGAAAGACTGTGATCAAAGGCAAGTTGGGGAGGCAAGGGTTTATCTGCTTTATCCACATCATGACTGTCTGTCACTGAAGGAAGTCAGAACGGGAACTCAAACAGGGCAGGAAGCTGGCGGCAGCAGGTCATGGAGGGGTGCTGCTTACTGGTGTGTTTACCACCTCTTGCTCAGCCTCCTTCCTTATGGAGCCCAGGACCACCAGCCCTGGGATGGGTCCACTCACAACGGACTGGGTCCTCCCATCAACCACTAACTAAGAAAATGACAAGATGGTCAGTGGTGGTGCACGCCTTTAATCCCAGCACTCGGGAGGCAGGTGGGTCTCTGTGAGTTCGAGGCCAGCCTGGTCTAAAGAGTGAGTTCCAGGAAGTCAAAAAAGGCTATGCAGAAACTCTGAAAACCCTGCAACTGAGCTGGATCTCATGGAGACATTTTCTCAGCTGGGGTCTCCTCCTCTCAGATGACTTTATTTTGTGTTGAGTTGACATAAAACTGTCTAGCACAGGTACGTTTTGAAACCAAGCAACTTTGAAAGTCATGAGTGTCTAGATTTGATATCTCTGATCTATCCTAGTGGGATCATCTCAAGGAAACTCAGTGGCTGGAGAACCTAAGTCACCCAATGGCAAAGACAGTTTTTACTGCTTTTATTTGTAACAGCTGCTCTTCCCTCACTACTTCCTGAGAAAACAGAAACCAACAAACAAAACCGAACAAACCACCACGATTATAAGCCACTTCACAGAGTCAAGTGCCCAGATCTCCTTTTGGGGAGTCTGAGCTCTGTAGCAGAACAAATGGAATTTGTCTGGATGGGAGTGGGTGGCATTCCTACCCTTCATTTGGGTAATGGTGGCGAGGATGTGGGCAATGCATGGTGAGAGGGACATGCCTGATGCTATGCCAGTTGGGCAGATGCGAGGGCTGGGAGCCTACACAGACTCTGCTGCCGTGTGCTGTACAACTGCGATTGTCCTCACCAAGACTTCTTCACATGTCTGTCCTCTCTTGGGGCTTGTGTGAGTTGGTCTTGAAGGTAAAACATAGAACTAGCTGGTAGGAAGCAGTTCCTGGGCTCCCAGCGGCTGGGCTGATACACAGTCAACGAGAGAGGCTCAGTATGCCAAAGACGATGGTTGAAGTTTTGGATTGCAGGATCAGGAAGTGGGCCTGTGACGCCCAGACTTGAGGCTACCTAGGCATGCACGTCAGAAAAGCCAACTCTGTCATTCTAAGTGGTGAAGTGTTGTTTTTCCAGCTGTGAGTCCCGAATCAGAGTCTAACAAGAACATTGACTGCGCTTGTAATCCAGGTCAGTGGCCGCATTAGGGACGTAGTAGGTGAAAACTAATTACACACCCTTCTCTTTTTTTCCACCTTCTATTCTCAAGGCCACTGTTAGTGCAGATTTAAGTTTATGAATTCTGAGCAGGAATGTGAGAAAACAGATGGCTGTTTTTTAATATTAGTATTCTTTATTTCTGATAACTTCATTCATGCATGCAACGAAACATGATCATTTTCAGCCACACTCTCCTTGCCAACTCCTCCTAAGTTTTCACCTACCATGATCCTCTCTCAACTTCATGTCCTTTAAAAAGATAACTCCTTATGTCAAGTTTGTGCTGTCCGGCAGTGTACGGTATGAGACTCTCTGCTGGGGTGTGAGAAGTCTACCGGTGGCCACACATTAAACAACGAAAGCAAAGCCCAGCAGTTCTTCCTCCCCTAGCAGCTCCTGACCACCTTAGCAAGGACGGGGCCTGCAGAGCACATCCGCCATCTAGGCCAGAATTCTGGCTGGTTTGGTTTTGTTCAGGTCTTGTTTTGTCCCCCTCAGTTGTTGGGAGTTCATGAGATTTAAAGCCGTGCCAAAGGCAGAAGTTTTCACAGCATCCCCCCATTGTCAGGCTTTATGTTCTTTCTTCCCCCTCTTCCAGAATGTCCCCTGAGCCTCAGTGGGTGGTGGTTGAGAAAGATGTCCCATTTAGGGCCGAGCGCTGAGTATCTTCTTGTCAGCACTTTGACTAGTTATGTATTTTAGCTTCTCATGGAAAAAAGTGGCTTCTCTGACCAAGGCTGAGAACAGTCCAGGCTACAGGTATAAATATAAATATTTAGAAGGCAAACAGACTATGTTTAATAAAATAACAATAGCAACTTGTCCATTTAGCAAAATAACAATGGCAGCTTCTACCTTGGGGTCTATAACCTCCCCAGTCATATTTTGACCAGAATTGTAACACCAGGCATGAAAGAAATTCCCTCCTGGGGAGCAGGCCTTAAATCCAATCAGAATGCACTTGGTTGGCTATAGCAGTCATGCCGCTGTTGGACCAGGAGGCACACTTTGTTTCTAGGTTAGAGTGGAGCGTTGGGTAATACCAGCAGCCTGCAGGGTATCTTCTAGCATTTTGAAAGCTGCCATGAGGGAGGCAGTTATGGCTGGTTTGAGAATGATTTCTCTATGTCCTGCATCTGAAGAGCATGGTGTCTTCAGCAATAAGATCTTATCACGTGGTGTGATGGGTGAAATGCTGGGCCTCCCTGACCAGAACTCACAGGGAAGTAGCTCATGCCCTTATGCTGTGTTTTTCATTGGGTAACTCAAGTCTCCTGGGGTAGGACTGTTTGGATGTGGAGGGAAACTCCACTTGAATTAATTTTTCTGAAAGAAAACCTTTTCGCAGACCTTTATGAAATGATAGTCAGGTTTAATTTAATTTATATGACAAGGAAGCTTATAAAAGGTACTGGGACATATTTGGGAATTAATCAGAAGTATAAGGCACTTGGATGTGGTGGCGTATCACAGCTGAATAACAAGAAAATGCTACTGCTTTGGATTTTCTTTCCCTCCTTTGTAATGTTGAGACAGAGCAAGATTAATATACTGGAGGTCCACATCATCAACCACATCATCAAGGTTGTGCATTCCCAGGTGATAATTAACTGTAACCCCTGTGGACCGGATGCACCATTACCCTTGCAATTAGGTTTCTGATCTCATGACTCTGAGCTAATAAAAATACTTCAGGATTTGTCTGTCACAGTAGCCACTGTTACGTTAGCAACACAAGGAACACCACCACGCTCAAGGTTACAGTAGCTGTGACAAATCTAAGGTAAAGAATAAACTCTAGAGAACTCAACCAGAAAGAACCCCACCTTACAGTGACCCATCAGGGAGCTGGGGACCCTGGCTGAGTCAGGAGACAAGCAGTAACTCCTCTGTGTACTCATAAGTTGACTCTCATATGGAGTGTTTTGTCATGGAATTTCTTTACTTTGTCCTAAACTTTGGATTGAATGCTGTCTTCTGAAATTACTACTAGAGCCAAATTTCCTAGAGGGTAAGAAACATAAAGACCATGGCCTTTGCGGAGGAAGTACCAGTTTTAATCTATGTAGGTTTGCCCTAAGTAGGTAGGGAATGCATCAGAGTATTTCCTGATGGCCAAAGAGAAGAGGTATTCCACGAACTGTCTGCAGAGACCCTTACGGAGTCCTCTCAGGGACCCAGGATCTGAGAGTGAGCTAAGAGTTAGCAAGAGAACGTGGGACTTTTGCCAGCAATCTGAGCTCTGGAGGCCCTCTGCAGCTCCATAGGAGCTGTGAATAACCAATTCAGCTTGTGAATAACCTCTACACTGTGCCCAGACCATGGATTCATAAAAAGTCAACGAGGTGGGTACTGTTTGCAGTCAGGAAGCTGCGGCAATATCCTATGCTGCAACAGAAAATGAGTGCACTCTGCTTTCAGCGTGCTGATTCTGGAACATCAGCATTGGTTCTATGTGGCACTAGAGGTCACTCTGTTGTCGGAGCCATATTCTGTGACACACCCAAGAGGATAAGGTACTAGTTTCTCTCTGATGAGTTCTCGACTTCTGCATTTCTCATTGTTTCTTGGCACAGAGGAAATTAGGGGATCTGTTTTGAGCAACGTGAATATAAATGTTTTGAATTTTTATTTTTGAGTCACTGCAATGATATTACATTTAAAATTTTAGTGTTTAAAGACTTTGGGCAATTTCAAACCTATTGAAAAGTAAGAACAGCAGAAAATCTCTTGGATCTTCTCCACCTAGATTTTGAAATACTAACATTTTATTGCCTACTTACCATTTATTTTGTTCTGACACAGTGGGCCATAACTCCTAAATAGTCAAGTATTAACTTATCCAAATACAAAGGAACCTCTGTTCTCCATCACCAGAAGGCCCCACAAGAAGGAAATCAGTGCTGGTGCAGTGCTGTCTTACCCACAGGCCTGTGCATCTTGATCTGTTTTCTGTTGCTATCATGGAGTACTTGAGACTTTGTAAAGAAAAGGCATTCATTTTGGCTTACACTTATGGATGGTGGGAAACTGAAGATCTGGCAAGAACCTTGTGCCACATGGTGGAAAGTCAAAAGGGTCAGTGGGCATACAGCACAAGGGACAAACCAATCCACTCTTGTGGGAACTAACCTAGCTCTGATAATCCCTTTCTACAATAACATCATTTGTTTAAGGTCCTGCCACCAAGCACAACCACAGTGGCAATCAGATTCCAATGGGAATTTTGGAGGGGGCAAACCAAAATACTATATACTTCTTTTTTTATAGTCCAGAAATTATTTGGCTGGCTTTTCATTTTGATTTCCAATAGTCAAAAACAGCTCCTGAAGACTACAGGCCTTCGTCATGTGATAGTCCTTCAACCTAAGCTGCATGCTTCCGTATGAGCAGACTCAGGTCACACATCCTTTGTGGAAGTATCATAGAAACAGCGGTGGAATTGGCATTTTTCTCTCTATTCAATTAGCATTTGCTACTTGATTTTACAAAAGCTTGGCTAATCTCTAAGAAGTAAACCTTCGCCTGACCTCCATAGGTGACTCTGGGCTATCCCAGCTGTCAGTCTCGTTCCGCATTCCCACCACCATCTGCTTATTGATTGTCATTCTGCTGGGGGAGCGCTGTCCTTCTTCATTTATTCCAAACAACATGATCTTCTGGTCCTTTCTTTCACATGTGTGATATCCTGCACGTGTTTATCTAGATGTCCAGAGTGTCCCAGATTTGGCCAGTGCACACCCCTTCAAGCTTGCTCCCACGTCTCATCAAAGGCTTTAAGGATTGCCTGTTTTCTAGTATAAACAATACAGTTTTGGCTTACTTTAAATTTTCTTTCCTTCAGACTTGGAATTATCCTTTTCTTCAAGAACCCAGGTACCTGGAAGATGGTATTTAAAGATCTAGGTCTGGAGATTAGATGTGTTCATTAGCACTGAGAGGTCTGATGTCACTGCTGCTCTGCCTTCTCTGGGCCAAGCACAAGAGGACTCTGTGCACACATTTACATATAAACATATCCTCACACTCAGACATGAACTCTATTATTCAGAGTTGGATCAGAGAAACCAGTGGGCCATTTCATACACACACAGAGAATTGTCTATAGCCCCACCAGGGGCTGGTTAATATGTCTGGATGATGACTGGTTAGGAAGGGAATCTGTGGGCTCCACGGCTGTGGGTACAACCCACAGGGGGGCAGGAAGAGCAGTTGCAGTTAAGCTATTGCTGGGATTCAGACAGACAAAGGCTGCTTTCCCCCTCCAGTTAATAGACTTTTTTTTATTAATAACTTTGGGGGTCAGATTTAACTTTTCTTTGTTTAGGATTTTTTTAATTTGTGTTGGGTCTCTATGTCTGCGCATGTGTGTTCAGGTGACTGGAGAAACCAGAAGAGGGCTTCAGATCTCCTGGAGCTGCAGTTAGAGACAGTTGTGACCTGCGACACAAGCTGGAAACTGAACCTGGGTCCTCGGCAAGAACAGCAAGCAACTTTAACCATTGAGTCAAGTCTCCAGCCCCTAGATTTATGTTTATAAAAAATGATTATGAAAGTACGTAGTTCCTATCCCCCCGTAAACCTAGCCTTCTCTGTAACGGACATACCTTGGCAAGGATGTGTGTGTATTTTTTTTAAACCCCTGAGGAACCTCCAGCTACTCAAAGCACATAGCTTACAATAGAGACAACTATTGGGATTGGACAAATGGATATATTCACCAATGTATTATTCTATAGAATCTACTCACTGCTCTAAAAGCCCATGCTTTTCCTATCCCTCCCCACCACCATCCCTTGGCCACCACTGACTCTTTCATTGTTTTTATAGTTTTGCCTTTTCCACAATGTGTCCATAAAGTCTGAGCCTTTTCACTCCCTGAGATTCTAAACCATCGTTGAAAGACTTCCAGTTGATTAAGTCAGGCCCAATAGGGATAATTTCTCTTTTGGCTGAAGTCCACTGATCATGGCGAAGCCTTCCACAGCAGCACTTGGATGCCTGCTATCTGAATACCTGGGGAGGTGTGCATCGGATTCTCCAAGAGCTTGCTTCCACTCTGCTCTCAGCTCTTAGAGGAGAATACTGTCACAGCCTGCCCTAAGCAAAAAGAGTCCAGAAAGGAACTTCCAGAGAATTTCAGCTTAATCGAGTTGATCCATCAAAAGACCATTGTATGCACACATGTAATACACCTGCACATGTTCCTTCACTTATCATAGCTGTCTAACATCCATCCCTGCACTTACCACAATTTATGACTTCATACCTAAAATTTGAATCTCATGCCTCCCCCAATAGTGAGAAAGCTAGCTCTCCTTATCCTTAATGTATTCATTGATTTGCTTAATTCATTAACTTGTCTGCTCCATATCCATGGTTTCCACATCCCTGCCTCCCTGATCTTACTTGCACAGTCTGGCTTTTCTGGATCCTGGACAATATGCTGTGTTCCTCACTATCCTTCCTTGGGTACTGATGCTTGCTTTACCTTTAAATCACGTGTGTATGTGTATGCCAGTGTGTGCATGTGCCCACGGAGGTCAGAGGTGTTGGATCTCCTTGAAGCTGGAGTTTACAGGCAGGTGCAAGCTGCCTGATGTGAAGACTGAACTTGGGTCTTCTGCAAGAGGACCAGATGCTCTTTTTTTGTCCCCATAAACTGATATTTTCCCATATAGAAGGGAAAAAGGAGGAAATAAAAGATCAAATGGGGGAAAGGATGGGAAGAAAAGGGAGAATGAAAAATAGGAAAAGAACATTAGTTTTGAAATATTTTAAAATACACTTTACATTTCTGTGTGTTTCATCTTACCCCTGTTCAACAAGAGAAATTCTTTGACTTAGGGAAAATGCTGGCTGCTCATTCAAGAAGAGAAAATGAAGAATCAAATGAATGCTCAGTCTCTGGTTTCTTAAATGAGAAGTTTTAAATTATTAGCAACTTAGGCTTTTGAGCTTTGGCTTTACCAAAGATATACTTTCTAAATTCTAAATGCCATCTTGGAATATTAAAGCCCCAGTTTGGTGTACTATGTGTCTATGTGCAGAGGAAAGAGTTGATGTCTAAGAAGAGATGCTCCCAACAAGCATAATGAAGAAGTTAGATAGGGAGGAAATAATTGAAAACTAATCTAGAGTGGGGTGATGCTGCTGCCTGCGTATCAGTCCTAGGAGGGGTCAGGTGTTAGAAAGACGTCAGAAACACCAATTGGCTAGAATAGCTAAAAACAGAGGTACTGCTGCCTGGATTCCTGCTTATGACTTTTAGAGGGGACTGAATGTAAGTGAAGGTACCTTGGGTACCAGGAAAGCCATCATACTGTATGGCACTTGAGGAACACAGATGTCCTCATGCCCTTCCTCTATGTCCCGTCTCCTCCACTGAGTCACATGTAGGAACTGAAGGTGACTGCTGGTAACCTTGCCGGCAGATGACTGCAACATAAGAAGGGTTTGATAGGTGAGGATAGTGATGCCTTCCCCAGGAAGGACTGGGAGAGCCACAACTAAGCCAAGGTGTCAGGGATAACTGAGAGGTGGCCTATTAACATCTTTGTAACAATTACCACTCATTGTTCCTGCCAAGATTAGAGGCCCCATCAGGCTATCCAGACAGGAGATGGGATACCCTGAGCAAAGGGACATGTGTGAATCAAGCCCGTTTCCTCATCCTATGAGGGTGTTTAAACAACAACAACAAAACAATATCATCCTGATGTAGATGGGATAAAGAGGGCAAACACCTTAAGGCATGGAGAATCTACTCTGTTGGACCCTAAAAGACTTTGAAAATATTGTATCAAACAAGATTGAATTGACCCAAGAGCTTTCAGTGAAAGGATATTAAGTTGCACTTATCGGAGTCATTTAAAAATCTCTTTTCTGCTACCTTTCTTGACCACTGTCGTAATCTCTTCCTCCTCTCCAGTGCATTAGGTGGTGCTGCAGCACAGCTTGGGGCTGATAACTGGAAACAAGGGAAACTACGGTTTTCATTATAGGCTATAAATTTGGACCCTGCACATTGCTAAACACCCAACACCCAGGGGTTGGTGACTGCCACATGAACGCCATGCTCATTTGTGGAGGCACTACACACTAAGTGCATCCACTGAAATTCTTTTGGTCTGGCTTTAGTTGATTCAGCAAATTACTCAGGAGAAGATGATCCGTGGTCAAGGAGACGATTCTTACAGGACAGGCGCGTCTGGCAACTGTAGTCATTTATTTACAGATTGTTGTGGTACCTGTGGGAATGAGGATTGCATATCTTCTTCCAGCTCAGGATAATAACCTGAAGCTTTGTGTTAATGTTGTTGTTGTTGTTGATGATGATGATGATGATGTGTGGTTCTTGATGGCCAAATGAGCAGATATGGTGCTAATAGCTCACTGAAGGTTCCTAAGGCAGAGATGGGTGTTTTCTACCATATTGCTTTACAGGTTTTGAGTTGAACTTGACATCTTGGAATTGCTAGTAAACCAGTTTTGTTTTTTGTGTACCAGGGAACATTTCCTGTGTGGGTGTGTATTTCACTTCTCTCTCTAGTCACCCCACAGTGGCAGGTCTCCATGATTGGAATCGGAAATCCTATCTCTAGGGCACGTCCTCAGATATTCTAGCTTCTATTCACATCCTGTGGTGGTCCCGAGGAGTGCTGTCCTTTCTGTGAACATCTTGCTTGGTTCTGAGGACATGCCCTTATCTTTTCCAAAGTCGTAAGAGCAAGAATTTTGTACTAACTAGCCGAGAGAGCCTCTGCCATATTTGAAATACGCAAGTGAAAGCTGCTAGGTGAACGTTGTCTTATGCCTCCTTATTAAATTGGCAAAGTTTAAATGGAAGATATTGAGAAATCGGAGGGGAAAGTCAGCTCGGATTCCTCCCCTATGTGAGTGGAAACACAGTTTCGTTTCTGAATTAGCTGCTCAGAGGGCTTTGGGTTTAATCTTCCAGCGGAGTAGGGACTAGAAGAGTCTTAGTAAACGGATTACCTGAAACTCACATCCTACTTCTGAGAATATTAAAAGTATCAAATACAGTTGTTAACCTCTTGCCATGTTTGTTTCCCGACAACCCCAGGCCCACTTAGCAGGCCAGCTTCACAAGTATGAGCTCATTTCCTTCTTTTGACATTTTCCTTAAAGGTTTTAATTTTGATGGCTGAGTCATCTTGACAAAGATGAAAGTAATATTGAAGAAAAAAGATGGAGAGTCCTGGAGGAGTTGGGGAAGATGTAATTTGCTTGGAGCAGATACTGTTATTCACAGAGCGTGTGAAGGAACGATGGCCGCTATGACAGTAAGACAAGCCAAGATTCGCACCCCAAGGGCTGGTCCTACATTAACATATTAAGCCATGAAAGCAGAAGAGTCGACTAGATTTTTGCCTTGGAAAAGCTTAAGAGGCAAAGGGGATAGGTCAGACTGGATTAGAGAGATCAGTAGATTAATACAGAAGATATGAGAAATTTGTACTCATACTGTATACCAGCAAGACCCCAGAGGTCTGCACAGAGTGGGGGTCAGAGCACGGGGCCTCTGTGCAGCTCACAGTTCAGGAGAGTGAATAAGAGGTCCATCGTGAGCATAGCCATTCCCCTGAAAGTCTGGGATGGCTGGCATGGAAGCAGTGTGGTCTCAGGCTGGCCAGGTAGGTACGACAGGCTCTTGCCCTTCACCTCATCATTTCACCTGTGCCCAGAGAAAAATGATGAGAGCATCCTGATAGTCACTATTTATTACATGTGGGCCACCATTTTAAGTGTTTCGGCTCTTTTTCTCCAGTAAGAGATCAGGTTGCTAAGATGTGGACAGATCGGGCAATAATTGGTAGCCAACTTTGAATTCTGACAGCACGTTTTCTCCATTGATTGCCACAAGAGGAAAATGAGGTGGACCGTGGGATTAAACATCAGGTCTTGATTTGTTTGGGTCTGGGGTTTGTCAATGCTCTTTCTTAAGAGACTTAAGCCCTAGGAGTCTCTGCTTATTTGTGCGGGTAAGTCATTTGACAGAAGGTGGAGAGAGGAGGACTCTGAAGAGATGACAAAACCAGCATTGGAGGGTGAGGTGCACATGGCCTGTAGCCCACAACTGCTCAGGAGGGGCCCAAACACATCTCCTAGGTCCATTTCGCTCTCAGTGAAGCCACCTGTCCAGTGGAACATGTGTGATAGTGGGTCTGTGTCATTTTTGAGTTGATGGGTTCAAAGTTATCTATCATTTTCTACCTTCTCTGTGTCTGACAATTGGGTCTTGAGACTAAAGATGACTTCAGAGCCTCATGTTGAAGATGGAGAAGCTTTTGAGACCCAGACCCTTGAAAAACTGTGGAGCCCCTTCAGACACACACACTTTCCACACACACCTACACAGATCAGGAACACCTGCTTTGAAACAAACTCACACAATAATTTTTTACAAGGAAATAAGGACCCTAAAGTTTCTGGGAGCCTCCCCTCAAGAAATTAAAGAATTAAATAATGAAGAGGATTGCCTCGAACCACTGGAGTTAAGAATGGCGGTGCTAGCTTCTATACTATAAGAAAATTTTGTTGTTAAAAAAGATAAATTTAAAATTATCTGATAAAAGACAATTTTTAGAAATCTCAGAAAAACAAAAAACATGAAACAAAGACCTGGAGTAACTTTTTCCTTTCCTTTCCTTTCCTTTCCTTTCCTTTCCTTTCCTTTCCTTTCC
>LOJH01055864.1:0-11798 GCA_001685095.1 Ellobius talpinus | reverse complement strand
TCTTTATTCATTAACCAATAAAAGTAACACACAGACAGAAGGACCTCCCACACCACCAGTGAATTCAAGGCTATTCCATACTCTTCTCTCAGATTCAGTGTATCTGGCCTTATGTTGGGGTACTTGGTCCATTTGTAGCTGAGTTTTGTGCAGAGTAAAAGGCACAAATGTATTTTGTTTCTTCTACATGCAGTCTTCCAGCATGGCCAGAACATTTGTTGAAGATGCAAAATTTTTCCAGTGTACATTTTTGGCTTCTTTGTTAAAAAGAACAAATATCTGCAAGTGTGTTGATTTGTGTCTGGTTCTTCAATTGGATTCCATTGTTCAACATGTCTGAGTTTTTTTATTGTTTTTATTGAGCTATACATTTTTCTCTTCTCCTCTCCCTTCTTCCCTCTCCCCTTCTACTCCCTCCTGTGCCCCCCCAGCTCCTAATTTACTCAGGAAATCTTGTCTTTTCCTCCCTCCTATGCAGATCCATGTATGTCTCTCTTTGGGTCCTCTTAGTTGCCTAGGTTGTCTGGGGTTGTGGACTGTAGATTTTTTTCTTTGCTTTATATCTAGAAGCCACTTATAAGTAAGTACATATTCTATTTGTCTTTCTGGGTGTGGGTTACCTCATTCAATATGGTTTCTTCTAGATTCATCCATTTGTACATTAATTTCAAGATGTCTTTTTTTTAATCACTGTGTAGTACTCCATTGTGTAAATGCACCACATTATCTTTATCCATTCTTCACATGAGGGGCATTTATGTTGTTTCCAGGTTCTGGCTATTACAAGTAATGCTGCTATGAACATAGTTGAGCACATGTCCTTGTGATATGATTGAGCATCCTTTGAGTATATACCCAACAGCAGTATGGCTGAAACTTGAGGTTCAACATGCCAGTTTTTATGCCAACATCAAGTTGTTTTTGTTAATATGGCTCTGTATGATGGTCAGTAGTTCTTTTAATATTCAGGCTCATTTTAGATATCTTGTGGGTTTTTTGTATTTCCACACAGAGTTGATGATTGATTTTTCAAGTTTTGTAAAGAATTGTGTTGGAATTTTGAGGAGTATTGCATTGAATCCATAGATTATTTTGGTAGGTTAGCCGTTTTCACAATTTTAATCCTACTGATATAGGAACATGGGAGATCTTTCCATCTTATAGGTAACTATTAAGAAACCAGGAAGAGGGGATTATGCAAAGAAGGGGAGTGGAGTGTTATAAAGAGATACCATAAAATGTGAATAGAAAGATTAAATGGGAAGAAGGGTTGGAATGACAGTGTACAGGAAAGAATATGGGGAAAGACAACAAACATTAAAGGCGTATTGAAAGCCATATGGAAACATATCACTGTAGAAACTTCCTAAAATATAACATATATGAAAGGAATTTTAATGGACTCCCCATATAATGGAGGGAACAATGTGACAACTAGACATCTTAAGCTACCAAATAAAATCTCCAGTGCTAGGAATGGATTGTTGAGTCATTGGCTAAAGAGGTCCTATAGACCCCCCACAAACATCACAAGCTATTTCCAAGACTACTGGTTGCTCTTTATGACACAATTTTATGTCATTGAACACAGTGAAATCAAGCTGGTGCCAAACTAGAAGCTTCAGCTCTACTGACTGGAGTTTATGTTGTTGGAAGGTACTTTGCATGCTACAAGAAGAAGAAAATAATCATCAATATCTCCAGCTACAAACCCTGTGATATACAACAGTGACCTGCCTGCAAGATATAATGGTGTAATAGTGGCACAAATTTTATGGGAGCAACCATTTTTAAAAAAAAATGAATTAAGGGTCACCCTGTGAGACAAACCCCATACCTGACACTGCTAAAGTGTCCAAGAATCTGAGACTAGTTAAGTCATAGGCTCTAGGGGAAAAGCTACTTACATTATTCTACTAAAAAGAGCATAGCAATAAAATGATACCTAATGGTATACTGCTATTCCCACAGAACATCGTTTAACTCTCTTCAGAGAAGTTTATTCTTGGAGTCAGTGATATTTAGCAGAGACCCCAAACTGGACAATGTACGGAACCAAGAGACTTTGGAACACTAAGCCCTAAATGGGATGTCTTTATCAACCCCTTCACCTCAAAAACTGGAAATCTATATGGAAGAGGCAGCAGAAAGATTATAAGAGCCACAGATGTTGTTAATCCCAGCACTCGGGAGGTAAAGGCAGGTACATCTCTGTGAGTTCGAGGCCAGCCTGGTCTACAAAGCTAGTTCCAGGACAGGCTCCAAAGCTACAGTGAAACCCTGTCTTGAAATAAACCAACCCCGCCCCCCAAAAAAAGGAAGGAAGGAAGCAATCAAGCAAGCAAACAAGCATAGGTGGTGGATGACTCCAAGGAAGCAGTGTCTTTCAGATACAACAGGGCTGATACACATACATATGAATTTGCAGACTGTGACAACATGCACAAACCTGCACAAATTCAAACCAGACAAAATGTGAGCACCGAGGAGAAAGCAGACACAAAATCCTTCCTCTAATCAAGAAGGTGCTTGGAATTGATGCCTACTAAAAAAGGGAAAATCAGTTTTCCAATGGAATGTCACTAGGTGTATCAACCACACACCAGGGCAGGCCCAATGCCCAGGAGTAGATGGCAAACACAAAAGGGACCCTTATTTATTCATTTACTTGTTTGTTTGTTTATTTATTTATTAGTTTCTTGAGACAAGGTTTCTCTGTGTAACTGCTGGGGTTGTCATGGAACTCGCTTTGTAGACCAGGCTAGCCTTGAACTCACAGAGATCCACCTGTCTCTGCCTACCGAGAGCTGAGATTAAAAATATGTGCCACCATTGCCTGGGTTTTTGTGTGTGTGTTTAAAAAGTTGGGTTTTTTTGTCTTATTGGATTTTTGGTTTTGTTTTGATTTGATTTTCATTTTGGTGGGTTGGTTATTTGGCGTGTGTAGGGGAGAGAAAGAAAGATCATGAAGATAGGTAGTAAAGGAGAATCTGAGAGGAGTTGGAGAATAGAAAAGAAAGTGACCAAAATATTCTATATGAAAAAAAATTAACTTTAAAAGGCAACAACTAGTTGGGTATGGTGACACACACCTTTAATCCCAGCACTTGGGTGACCAAGGCAAGTGGATCTCTGTGAGTTCAAGTCCAATCTGGCCTACATAGTGAGTTCTGAGATAGCCAATGTTACACAGTAAAACCCTGTCTCAAACAAACAAATAAACAGAAAACAAAAAAGTCAACTACTAAATAATAAGACAAGAGCATGGAACAGGTAGATAATCATGCTGTGAGCATCATAAGCACAATCAGTCAGTCAAGAATCAATAGTAAATACTAAATCAAGAGGAGCATGAGTGACAAGCAGCAGGACACATATGTAGACTTAAAATACCTTCCTATGGAATACTCATTAGCTGCAACTGAAAAAATACCCTGCAACTATATATTGCAATAACATAACAATCTAACAAATGAACACAAGCAGTGATGGACAAATAGATTTCCTATGCATCTAAATGTGTAGCCTTGGACACCCTGGAAGGAACATACTTAGGAAGTATTCCTTTTCTTTTTTTTTTCTTTGACTTTGGCCAATTGGCCTTTTTTCTTTCTTTCCTCTTCTTCCTTCTTTTTATCTTTAAAATAATCTCACTATGTAGCTCAGAGTATCTCCAAATACTCAATTCTTCAGCTTCGGACTTCCTAACACTGGGATTATAGGCAAATACCCCCGAATGTAGTTTTACTTAAGTACTACAACATTCTGTTGATGTACAATCTGAACTTAATGAGATATACCAGGAAACATAAAAATAAGAAACATTCTATTAAAATGGATATAGAAAGATTATTATTTAAAAATTTCTACATTATTAGACAGGGACTGAGCAAACATTCAAGATGAAGAGGGAAAGGAGAAATAAAATTTAAACACAATATATGCAGTTATGTGCAGGACCTGCCCTGGAAGAAAACAGTGGAATGGGTAGTGAATAATATTATTACAGTGATTAAAGTGATGTCCAATTGAAGGTGGGGCAGGAGAATCACTTCAACCCAGTGGTTCAGGTCCAGTCTAGAGTACCAAAGAATTCAAAGGAAAGGTGTATAACTATAGAATTTTCTCTCAAATGATTTGGGGTGAAGGGGAGGGAAAGAATCTCTCTCTCTCACTCTCTCTCTCTTTCTCTGGTGTGTGTGTGTGTGTGTGAGAGAGAGAGAGATTGTACAAAAAGGAGGAAGGAAAAAGCAGGAAGAAAGAAGGGATGAAGAGAAAGGGAAAGATATCAGAGACAAATTTATCTATTTAACACTAAATAAATAGGTAAAGGACATCTGAATGTTTATGAATAATGTCAGCAATTTCTCTTTAAGTAAGAAACAATGTACAAAATATGAGACATGTGTCCAAGAATTTCTAGACATATTTCTAAAATATCTCCAATGATGTCTTAATATACTACTTAATATATCATTTAGTTTCTATTAGACAACTCAAGGGATTCATTAAGAATATGGACATAGTGGTCTGTAGAGATGGCTCAATGGTTAAGAGCACTGGCTGTTCTTTCAGAGAACCCAGGTTCAATTCCACGGCAGCTCATAACTGTTGATAATTTCAGTTCCAGGAGATCTGACAAATTTACACCAATGCACATAAAGTAGTTTGTTTTTTTTTAAAAAGTCAATGAAGGCATTTTTAAACATTTTTTTAAATGGACATAAAGAATATGGACATAAAGAACACTGCATTCTCTGAATTAGTTTAAGGTCTAAACACCATCATTAAAATGAAAGGTGAACTAAGAAAATAGTGTGGTACATGAATTACAGAACAGTCTGGCAGGTTTTTGACTGAAATGATCAAAACAAGAATTTGATCAGTCTTTTACGTGCAATTTCCATCACTATAAAGACACTTTCTGGGATAAGAGGAACTACAGACACAGACTTATAAATTATGCCATCTAATCAGCAATGTAACTTGCAAATTTAAACAGAAGTAATATTTTGACAGTCATTAAATATTTCGAAGCAAATATTTCTTAGTTTGATCCCACTACCTAAAGCCTTGAAATGTCAATATGGCTTCCCACAAAGACATGACAAAGAAAAATATGCTGAAATGCAGATAACTTGTATTTGTTGTGGGAATGCAGACAATGAATATTTTGTTCTACAGGAACTTTTGAATTTCCACTATAAAAGAATAATAATGTAAGTTTGCTTCATGATAGGTAACTTGTCTCCTTTGTATTGAAAATCCAGATATTTAAGAAATATATTATGACTGCGAATACTGATTTGTGAGGCCATTTCCAAAAGCATCTTTTCCTCTCACTGGTGATACTTTTCTACATAAAGCAAAAAGTAGAGTAACTAACATAAATTGGCTCACCAACAAAAACCAAGCTCTGTGAAGTTTCTGTATTATCAAATCAGAACCAAAACAAACCAGCAAGTTACTACCAGCACAGCATCAAGGAAACCCCTACATTTTTATGACTCCCTTTACAGGACTGGGTTTTATAAGACTGTATCTTCTACCAATTCAAAGAAACCCATTTGAACACCAAAGCAGAAGTTACTGGTGTGTGTCAGGAAGCACTAAGGGGATGGAACCTTCTATGGCCACTAGGGTGGAGGCTATGCAGACTGACATCTGGCCCTCACCCTCGGAAACCATGCCAGTGGCTCTTAAAACAGGGCAGAAATGTCACTTCGATAGCTCACACTCAGAATAGGACCCCTGCTCATACCTCATAAAGTTCCATAAATTGCCCAACACTTTGTCATATATATTTCTGCTTAAATTAGAGAAATTAGTGTAGTTTCCTGAAACTAGGAACTTAATCACTACTCTTATAGAGGAGGGACTGTAAATGTTTCCAGAGTTTGCATGTGGACTTCAGAGAGTAACGATGATGTTACTGTGATAACAACCGTTGTGTCCTGTGAAAGATCCCCTGAAGACAGACATGCAGGAGAACAATAACAGTTTACCACCAAAGCAACCAATTCATAGACACAATAATTCAAATACGGTCACTATTTTAGTGAGGACAGTTAACCTGCCAACTTCTATTTCATTGTTCCTTCTCCAACATTAAACATACACTATCCTCAAGCTTTTTAGAGAGCACGAAATTTTCAATTTTAACAAAAACAAATATGAAACTTCAAAGATTCTGCAATGCCATCTGTCCCCATCCTTGCATAGGGTAGTTCCTTTACCTGGAGATTGATCTCTGCCTCGTAGAAGGTTAGGCATGAACAGTAATGTCGATCTGAGTCGATATCTGTTAGGACCACCACAAAGAATGTTGGCTGTTTCCTCTCTCTGGACAGATGCCATCCACCAGGCTGACAAAACTAAAAAAAAAAAGGAGGGGATCATATTTTAAAATAAAAACAAAAAATAACATAACATTGTCATTAAAGCTATATAATTGAGGGGTTATGGAAATGGTTCACAGGGTAAATAGTGCTTGTTTCATACACATGAGGACCAGAACTTGAGCCATAGTACTCATATAAAAAAGCTAAGGGTGATCATGTGCCTGACATCTCAACATTAGAAAGGGGACAGGAGGAGGATCGTAGGAGTTCCCTGATAAGCCAGACTAACCAACTGGTGTGCTCCTGATTCAGTGAGAGACTGTGATTAAAAAAAAATAAGCTAGAAATCAATAAAGGTACATGCTGTTGACCTCTGGCTTTCATAATGCAGGTATGCATGTGCATATATACACATGTATCACACACACAAATTTATCTATTTGATATGGTATGCTACACCAGCTAATATAAACGAAATTCATGTACAGCTTCATAGCTTTGAAAACATTCATCAAATTTTCCCATAGAAACCATTCTGAGATGCCAATCTACTTTTGGCATATGTAGTAACATAGCACCAAAATAAGAAACTCTTCCTCTAAATATTAGAATAAATCATGGTACAAGGTAGAGAAGAAGTGCAACAAGGGAGATTGTTTGCAAGGAGGAAGGCAACCAGCAAGAGGAGTGCAAAGGAAAGAGAAATGACAGTAAGAGATGAATAAAGAAAAACTGAAATGATGGATGTGTGTGAAACACCACTTCCTTGTATGCTAACCAATAATTTTTAAAGTCAATGAGGGATTGAAGAGATGTCTCCATGACTGAGTGCTTGCTGTTTAACCAGATCACCAAAATTCAGACCCCAGCACCCTTCTAACAAGTCAAGTATGGCTCCCATGTTCCTGTAACCCCAGCACTGCTAAAAGGAGAGGTAAGAGGAATTACTGAGGCTTGCTAGCAAAAAACACAGGTTCCAGATTCAGGGAAAGACCTTGCCTCAAAGGAATATTACAAAGAATGATAAGGGGTGTAGGGCTGGAGAGATGGCTCAGAGGTTAAGAGCACTGACTGCTCTTCCAGAGNAAAAAAAATGATAGAGGGGTGTATTCCACACCCTCCTCTAGTCTCTGCACCCACCACGACTTACATGTTCACATGTACAAGTGCACATATACACTTTAATGCATATATCACACACATACATTAAAAGCAATAAAATGAATTCATTAAAAATCATTGTAAAATCTAACATGTGAGCAAATTATATGAATAATACTCTTTTGTAGTTCTTACAATTGATGAGCATATAGAACACTGAGCCAAAAAAAAATCCTGAGAATCTCAGTTTTATGGCAAATGGATGTCAGCATGTTACTAACCTTAGCTTATACTACAGGGTAGGAGAAAGGTATACCTGTGGGACAACCAAGAAGTTTGTTCAGATTATAACAAGATCAGAAGTGTCTTTCAAAATTCAGTTACTTTCAACTTTTGATATATTATTAGATTTTTTTATTCTTTGATGGTTTCATAAATGTATATGCTGAATTTTAGTCACTTTCATACATATAAACATTACTCTCTCCCTCTAAAATCCTTCTTTCTAACAGCCTCATCTTCTGACTCAGAATCGGACCTGAGGTGCTGGTATTGATTGAAAATAATAAAGTTGCACATTTCCTATCACCAGGTCTACTGTTACCACTTGTCGGACTACTCCTGTGACATAAAGCAAATCATACATTCTCATGGGGTAGAGTACATGTCCATCTGGAGATCGCTGGGTTTGGAAAAGCTGCATAACCCAGGAGAAATGCTATTTTTTTCACTGAATTTTAAATGAAACTGAGGTTTCAAAAGGAAAAAACTATATTTTGGTTCTAATTTTATCAAATAAAACTTTTTACTTATAAAACTGAAGTTACCGGCCACAGAAGAGCCCACAAATAATAAAGTATCCTTTTAGAGCAAATGACCGATTAGATAAGTGCTTGGATATTTTTTACTGCCTGAAACTAGAAAAAGCATGTGTCCAGTTTTCTCAATTTTTTATGCATACAGAGAATATAACAATTTAACAGAATGACAAGGTTCATTGTTTATTTGAACTAAACTGAATGATCTTTCAAGGATAGCATACTAAGATCTTTGGGTAATGGTCTTAGCATCTCTGGTAAGAAGCCTTCATCCACATCTGTAAAACCATACTTTACTGACCTGTAGTAATAAAGGGCTGTGTGCCATCATTAAACTCAAACATTTAATTTGCCCCTTTTAAAAGTCTACAAGAGGCTAGAGAGGTGGCTCAGAAGTTATGAGCACTGTTTGCTCTTCCAGAGGACCTGGGTTTAATTCCCAGCAACCACATGGCAGCTAACAGTCTGTAACTCCAAGATCTGATACCCTCACACAGACATATAAGCAGGCAAAACACCAATGCACATAAAATAAAAATAAATAATTTTTTAAAACGAAATGAAAAAGCTGGGCAGTGTTGGTGCACGTCTTTAATTCCAGAACTTGGTAAGTGGATCTCTGTGAGTTCGAGGCCAGCCTGGTCTATAGAGTAAGTTCCAGGACAGCCAAAACTACACAGAGATACCTATCTCGAAAAAAACCAAAAACAAAACAAAGCAAAATAGGAAACATTCAAAGCGAGACGACTGTAAGACTTCCTTAACAGCCCTGTTTCCCTAGTTTACAAGAGGAATGGTGGGATTAAAGGAACTAACCTCAAAATTTGGGAAAATTCCAAGGATCGTTTTTCAATCAGGTAAGTATTTCTTAATAACTGCATTTAATGTAACCAGAGCTAAGAAAACAATGGCATTTTATGGTTAGCTTGGTCAGATAGCTTCACTAAGTATTTCATTAAAAATTTGCCAATAGTTACCTATACACTGGTTAGATATGAGATCCCGTATTGCAAATATAAAATTAGAACACACACAGGAATTATCTCAAAGTATGTATTAGAAAATAACATCAGACTCAACGTTACAGGAAAATATGAATCTATATTCTCATGAAACACATGAGTACAAAAATATCCAGTTAATAAAGTTTATACAACTAAGTGTATGAAAACTGACGTTTCAAAGCATGAAAAAACGGCTTTAAGCTATGATTACAAATGTACATTTACTGTATCACAGAAAAGCAGTAACAGGATTTGGGGATTGGGATATGACCCTAATATGTAATGAGAAATTATTTCCCTTAGGATCTAGATTTGAAAAACAATAATGCTTATTGGCTTAGTCATTTCAATTCTTCACAAAGTATGCTGATGAACTAATAAACAAGGAGAGAGTAGACATTACAACTCTTAAACCTAGGCTCCAGTCACATTTCTGACAGGATGTGAGAGAATATTTAGACAGCTGGGAACAGGATAGTCACTAAAAGACAATGAAAAGAATGATAAGCATTAAACAAATAGAAGAAATTCAGGGTTTGTGTTCCCTAGTGTCTTTATTGGCAAACAGGAGAAACAATTGCTATCACAGGTGCAAACTTAAAATGCTTAGAACTGACAGACAACATTGAGACTTATGTTTTAGCCACCTTCAAATAACTGAGAAAGCATATGCGTCTAGAACTACATTACCAATGAACATACCACATAAACTGACAAAACCACTGCTTTTGTCACATATACACGGGTCTTAACAACTCCTTTCTGACTTGACCTCACCACTTCACACAAATCAGACCCATGAATATGTTATAATATATCTGGGAATACCTAAGCAGGGGATTCCTTATTAATCTAAAGTTTCTTTAAGACCTTGGCATAGGTTGGCAACTGGTGGTACTCAAGGGTGCAAGTTAGGAGTGCTCAGTGGTCAGTACCCTGGGATTCTGCATGATGCGTTACAAACACTAACTCTGTTCCATTACCCAAACATTAGAAGTAGATCATGTTCAGTAAAACAGTTCAACTCTCCACAAACTAAAGTATAAATACAGAAGACCTCATATTTGTAAAACCACTCACTATGCATAAAAAAGGACATGAAGATGGGAGTAGGATATTACAGGGAGCTCCAGAGGGAGTGGGGTAGTCACTTGGTGCCATAACATGCATGTATGTAAATTAAAGCCAATCTTTTTTGCTGGTTTTCATTTTGTTTAAAGCTTATAAACAATTAAATTATTAACGTGTTAATTTAATGGTGGCTAATGTATTAAAGAGCTATTAAAATAAGGAGTTGAAAACGATTTCATATTTGTAAAATCATTGTCTAATCATAACTCATAAACCTAAGTTTACAATGAAATTAAGGCTATGGGATGCTTAGGTCATATGGCCAGTTTGTGATAGCATAGGAGCTAGCAGTCAACTCTACAGTCTTCAGGAACTGTATCCTTTTACTGATAGATTACTATAAATCCTTTAGAGACATCATTTTATGATCATATAAATTCATATCAGGAAGTAAACATTGTAACATACCACATTTGTAGCTGCTCATCTTTGGCAGAGTATATGCATGTGTTCTTGTTTTCTCTCTCTCTCCCCCCCCCTCCTTGTCATATACACAGCTATCAACCCTCTTTTTCTTTACTTTCGGTAACATGTACATGTTCCTGTGTACTTCTTAGTATTTATCAGACAAAGCCTTGCTCTAGAGCTCATGTGACGTCTAACTTGCAACCCTCCCGTACTGAGATTACAAGCATGGACCACTGAGCTCAGCAACACAACTATTTTTAATAACCATAATGCTGATGCAAGTATACATATTTAACCCACTCCCTATTGTTGATATTTAGGTTTACCTTTTTATTATAACTAATTCTAAAATACATACTGTATTAGAAATCTTTGTAGATATTTCTCAATATTATCTAGTACAGTATGTATAATCAAGCACAAAAAAGTTTAATTACTCTTGAGTATTTTTTATAAGGTTGTGCAACTCCAAGAATATTTTTGTTTTGTGGTACATTTCTAATGAAAATTTTACAAGTGTTTTTTCTTAAAAAGAACTATTATTATAGGGCTAAAGAGATGGTTCAGTGATAAGAGCTTTACTGCTCTTTAAGAAGACCCAGTTTAAAATGTGAATGAGATTTTGGAAAGCAGAATACATTTGACACCAGAAATTCCTGGAAAATACTGGCCTATAGTTAAGAATACCATTAAATATGAAAGAAAACACAAAGCAAATGAGCAGAAAAAAGGGGGACGTGCTATAAAAAGCCTTATGGACTGGACTCCTGGGTAAATTTTGATGCTTCCATTTATAGAAATATGTAGAAGAATGTATTGTTTATTAAATTAATTAAATATTACCAAATTAATCAGGTTCAAATAGTACAATGACATTTATCTACTACTTAAAGTCACAATTTGTCAACATATGACCACATAAAAATATTGAATTTTGGGTTTTTAGTCTTTTTTATTTTCTATTTATTTATTTGTTTGTTTATTAAAATTACCAC